>JACJUY010011110.1:16162-26604 GCA_014220935.1 Platorchestia sp. MABIK
GTTGTATTAAGGCCTAGGTTGTATTAAGGCCTAGGTTGTATTAAGGCCTAGGTTGTATTAAGGCCTAGGTTGTATTAAGGCCTAGGTTGTATTAAGGCCTAGGTTGTATTAAGGCCTAGGTTGTATTAAAGCCAAGGTTGTATTAAGGCTTAGGCTGTATTGAGGCTCAAGCAGCAATGCTGGATTTGCTCAGTGAATGCTGGATTGGGTCAAGCTCGGGGCAAATTAGGGGCCCATTCAATATTGAATTGGGTCCCGCTATATTTGTAATTTTGGGCCCCGTGAATGTTAGACTGGGCTCTGGCGGAGAATGTAAGAGGCCCTGTGAATGATAATTCAGGCGCAGGTGGTGTTAAATTGAGCTCAATGAACAATAAATTCGGGCAGGGTAGTGTAACTTAATGGTTCCATAAATTTTTGACTGTGGAACCTGGTAGACTTGAATAAGGGTTCGTAGACTTAAATAAAGGCTTTGTGATTGCTAATTTCAAGCCCAGTGATTGGTAAATTGAAGACTCTGACCCGGTTTAATGCAGGTGCCTGACAGTATTGTTTTAAAATTCACTGAATGTTTCACTTAGCGGGTTGTGATAACTTGAGGGCCCTGATAGTGTCGCGAATCAGAGCCCAAGGCCGTGCTAAATTAAGAACGCGTGAATGGTAAATTGGGGCCCAATCAATGTTAAATCAAGGTCCCCCAATGTTAAAGTGGGACCTAATCAACTTTAAATTGGGGCCCCCTATATGATGCAGCCAATGTTAAATTGGGATCCAGAAAACGTTAAATTTGGAACCAGTCAATTTTAAAGTGGGGCCCAGCCAATGTTGAGCTAGAGCTCGTTGGAGATTGAATTGGTCACTCACAATCAACTGACAACAGAATTCACCCTCAGCAAATAGAATTCGGAGCATTTAAAATGGATCAAGTTTTTCCCCATGATTTCTGGATCATAAATATCCCGAGTAGCTTTCGTTTCTGGTAAACAAAACCAAAACGTTCATAGTATTTAAACTAATTTGCATGTTCGGACTAGTCTGACTCTCCCTCGCAGTGCAAGCTGTCCTGCATATCTGTATGTATAAAACGACATATAACATCGACTAAATATTTGGTCATCTATTAAAATACTACCTCGCACAATGACATGGAAGAACATGATCTAAGAAATTTTGATTCACCTTCATTTTGTTTGACTCAATTCTCTAATTGATCTCGAGAGCCAAAATAAGAATAAAACAACCTGCAAAATGTTCTTCAAAAAATATGTCGTTTATTATCAATGTACACTTGTTTCAATACATAAATAGACTTTTGGATTTGCCTATACTTCTAATCAAAATGATAAAGACAATAATGTCTCCGTGTAAAGGGATTATGTCTCAAAAATTCGAAATTGAATAAAACAGTACAAAAATGATTGCGTGAGGCTTATCAGACATGCAACATTTGCAACCAATGTGACAAACCCGGATTGACCTTCTTTATTTGGCCCTACATTTCCATAGTGATCGAAGGATTAGCCTTTTATGGTCAAAACCTTCATATTAAGCTACTCTTCAATCCAAACTTAAAACCACTGAGTACACTGACATTTGGTAACGCTGCAGTGCTGTCAGATGCTGATTGATCTTCATGGACAAATTTCGCTTGAAAGGCCCAAACTTGTCGATATTGGCCAGAAAACTTGAGGACATCGGCCAGACAACTTGAGGATATTGGCCAGAAAACTTGAGGATGTTGGCCAGAAAATTTGAGGATATTGGTCAGAAAACTTGAGGACATCGGCCAGAAAACTTGGGGATATCGGCCAGAAAACTTGAGGATATTGGCCAGAAAACTTGAGGATGTTGGCCAGAAAATTTGAGGATATTGGCCAGAAAACTTGAGGATATTGGCCAGAAAACTTGAGGATATTTACCAGAAAACTTGAGGACATTGGCCACAAAAGCCAACATCTGCATCTCGGTCTGCTTCTTGGCCATGACGTTTAAGTGAAGTGAGGCACTGTGCGCCGCAGCCGCTTGCAATTTGTTAGCAAATTAAAAATACCAGCTGCTCTGAGCAACTTATTTCTCCCAGATAACGGAGAAAGTTATAAACGCAGTAAGACTGTGGTTTTCTTAGCAGATTTTTTATTTATTTTGAGATCAAAGAGATGAGTTATTCTTCTTCTTTTTCCAATAAACGAGGATATAACTTGATGCGTAGACGGGAAGAGTTCCAGTAGTTTTATTATTTTTTTAAGTTTTTGATATTTAGACTACAGTTGAAGGGCCTGACATTGCTTGCATAGCAGCTTCACTAATCCCGTCGATGTTCTGCCTACAGCTAAAGTAAAAAGTTTGAATGTTAAAATGCTTTATACCGATCAGATAAGAAAATTCTAAAGTATTTGCCTTAGTAAGGTTCTGAGTTTGAATAATTTTTAGATGGAAAGAGACATATATATGTGCATTTCTACTGCAAGTTCCAGAAAAGATACACATGCTGAACGTGATATTTATTTCTTAATTATACAATGAAGATGCATTTTAGCTTTTAACTATAACCTTCACAGTTTTATTCTTTCAGAGTTCTGCAGGTATTCAAATTCAACATAAAGATGAAATAGAAATGCATAAACCCATAAATCCAATAAACGAAGATGATGAAAGCGAATAAGCACATCTTACCAACAGAAAAGTAACTTACAGACAACCACCTGGGGAAAACTAAGCTGAAGACAACTACTTTAAAGACAACTAACCTTAATACAACTACCTTAAAGACCACTAACCTACTTAGAGACAACTAACATAAAGACAACTGACGTAAGGACAACTAACCTAAAGATAGCTAAGCTATATAGGAACAAATATCATAGAGACAACTAGCCTAGGAACCAATAAACTTAGGACCACTTCCCTCAGAACAACTAACCTACTTAAAGATAACTAATGTAAAGACAACCAAGCTAAGGACAACTAACAAATCAACCTAAGGAGAACTGATCAACCAACCTGAGAGTCTTGGCTCCGATGGTCCTGATGTTGTTGGACATGAGGCGCAAGTTCTTGACTCTGGTCATGTCGAAGTCGTCGGCTTGTATCACTTCCAGCCCAGCATTGACCACGTCCACCTGGTCCATGAGGCCTGGGGGCAGCTCTGGGGGAGAGAGGGCACTTACGTCATGTCTTCTGCTTGTTGCTTTGCTCGCAGTTGATTCAACCTCGGTCATAGATAGTAGAACTCTAATTGAGGTATTGTGACTAAATTGATATAAGAGACTCTAAAATGAGAAATTTTCCAAACGCAATGAGTTGAAACTTTTTGGGACCAAGTGGATTTAAGAACCTCTAAATTAAGAAAGTTTTAAAAGCAATGAGTTGAAACTTTTCCTGACCAAGTCGAATCAAGAACATCTAGGTTAAGAAATTAAAAAAATCGCTGAGCTCAAACGTTTCCATCAACATTCTGATTTTCGTGTTCGTTGACGAACCTGTTTTCCGCAATTTTTCTTGGAAGCCAAACCAAGCAACTAGATTCGCATATGCGGAATGGTTTAATTGTGTCAAGGACTATAATAAGTTCTAAGTGGATCTCATGCGTAGGCGAAGGAAAATGATTGTTATGATTGTTTGATTTTTGCAATATAATTATTTTATGTACTTTGGGCTTCAGGTAACGTCTGCACGTTATAGTAAATAAATCACAGTTATATTTACGCGCCAACGTTGTTAAGTTGTAGTAGTTCATGTTATTTCTTTGCCTTCTCCGAAATTTCCTAAAAAAATTAAATTTTAAAAATACCAGTAAAATTCAAAATTTTCTCTTCATCAGAATTAGAGGCCGATTTGAAAACAATGAAGGAAAGATACAAATTTAATTTCAACATATTAGGAAGGAAGACAAAAATGAGAGTTATTTCTTGAACGACCATGAGTTGATGGTAGTCTGAAATGTTGATGGAAGTCTGAACATTCTCTCGAAGAAAAAAGTTGAAATTAAAAATACTGGTAAGTTGTTGAATTTGAAATGTCGATGTTAAAGTAGATGAAAATAGCAATGCCTTCCAGCCTTTCTCTGTAGCCAAAAAAATGAATGAGAGTAAGTGGTAATGCTCATGCTAAGCATTTTATTAGATCATTCATTTGGAAAATCATATAAGTGTTTCAAAATTCGTTTTAAATAAACTCTAATTAGTAAAGCGCGTATGACTTTAAAAAATGTTGGAAGAACTAAAATCTTTTATAATGAAAACTTGTGAAATAGTTTTATTTACAATCAAAAAATGAGTCGACTGAGAGTCGATCACGCGGGATTGAAAAAAAATTCTAACTTATAGACACAAAGATTTAGGAAATTCTCAGATAATTAACGCTAAACATTGAAGATAAAAAATGACGCCTGGAATCTATCAGAAATTAAGGCAAATCTGATCAAAACTTTAATCTAATTTCATTTTTTTGAAAATTAACTACCATCAGTTAACAATTAACCCAGACAACTAACTCCCTTAAAACACCAACACACAATCCCCGATTCAAGACCACACTACAACTCACTTGGGAATTTCGCGAAGAGCACACCAATGTAAATCACCACAATCTCTAATTCGAGGCCACACTACAACTCACTTGGAAATTTCGCGAAGGGCACGCCAATACAGATCACTTCGATAGGCGATGGCACGCGGGCTCGAGGGGCATCATCTGAAGGGAAGTCGTAGCGACACTTGCACATCCTGTTGAAGGGACAGGGCTCGACTCGAGCTGCCACTTGCAGGGGCAGTAACATGCCTAACACAAGCCCGTACAGCAAGGCAAAGCTCGCTGAGAACAATGCAGGGCGTCCAGATTTGTGATGCTGCTGACCATGCCACCGACCCCCGACGGTTTTTGAAGGGCAGGATTGTTCTTTCTGCGTGAGGGGTGTCGTGTTTGTGCTCTTTGGTAGGATTTGCGCTCCTGAAGATTTTCTGCGAGGGGGAAAGCTCGATGATGTACTAGTTGCTTGATGGCATGTTCTTTCGATAGCGTGCTTGTTTGGCTTGATGCTTGGTGGGTGAGATGCTTCCTTACACGTTCTCTGAATTGACTCGGCACTCGATGATTTGTGTGTCTGATACGTAGCATGTACAGCTATGTTTTCCCTCATGTTTTGGTTTAACGTACGACCATCTGCACTCAGTGTTGCATGTGGTTGACATCCGTCAAACATTTCGGTTGGTTTTGAGGTAGATGTGGCTGACACCGCGGTGGGTATCTCGCGATTCAGAACGGACGAGTCTTTTTTCGACGTTGATGAGCGTCTTGAAATTGAATTGTCAGTCTCTCCAATGAAATTTGGAGGACTTGCTGTGTGTAAATGCGTGATAGAAGACGATCCTGTTTCTAATTCAGTATCATTGATTTGAAACTCTGAGTTGGGATTTCTTTGAAAATTTGTCGACAAATCGCATTCTAATTCATCGAAAACTTCAATTCGTTGCATTTTGAGTAGTTTTGAGCAACTTCTGTTCGTGTTTCCATTGCCTTCTTTTCTCGCAGACTGCGGCACCGCCAGGCTGTTACGTACGCCGTCGTCCAAGTGGTGAGTGAGATCACAGCTTCTTGTGTCCATGTTCCTTGGCCGGACCTTCTCCTTTGAAATATTTCGGACAACTCTAAGGCCCTCACTCTCTGAGTCACAATCCTGACAGTCGACTATCCTTGATCCACAATCTTTATGAGGGACAATCTTCGATTCAAAATCTTCGTGGTCTACAATCTTTGATTCACGATCTCTGAGGGCAACGATTTCTGGTGATGAGGGAATTAAATGTGAATTAAGCGTCATATTTGCTCGTAAACGAACCTCTTTGGAAGACCCGCTCGATCTGAAAGAACCAGAAAGACTTCCGCGCTTCGATAACGCTCTCTCATTTCCGGGCAGCCGCGCTGTTTGGAAGGGCTTCACAATTTTTGGAAAAACCCAAGTAGAGTTTTTTTGGCACGCCAAAAACTTCTCAATGTTCTCTCTCTTTTTTAGATTACCTTCTGGAGGCGTCGAAATTTTCGCTAACTGCTCAGTATGACAGTTTTGCGCATCAGGGCGCTCTAAGTCGATGCTAAATTTTTCGGCGATTTTCAAAAAGGCGGCTGGGAAATTTTTGTTAGTCGCTTTACGAGGGCGGGATCCTGTCCCGATCAAGTGTCGGGTTTCAGTGACAGTTAGAGCACAATGGCAGCTCGAGTTACTTTTTTGTGCGCTGATTTCTTTGTTATCGACGCAGAATTTCGAAATGCGTAGCCCACTTTCATCGGCGCGATTTCGATTGTTCGTAGCGACAGTCTCGATTGCTCTTACAATACTGTCGTCTTTGTGAACACGTTCTGTCCTTTCTGATTCTTTTTCACCGATATCGAATTTAGAGATTCTGTTCACATTTGCATGACTTCGTCGCTGGACGTTGGGAGCAACAATCGCCAGATTTTTTCCTTTCAAATGGAGCGTTTTTATTTTTTTGCAAGTGCGACCGCTGTTCAGATCTCCACAGCCCTCGCTACCACCAAGGTGCCTGATGCCAGTCGGAAAATTATAGCAAGATTGGGAGGGCAAAAGCCGTTCTTCTCTTTTCAGGGCCCCCAGCGATGGGTGGGATAAAAACCTCGCGGGTTGAGCTGCTGTAAAAGACGGACAAGGTAGGACTTCATCCGGATTACGATGGGTCTTTCCTACAGTCTTAGCATCTGACGAATGTAAAGACTCCGTCCGACTTCCTTTCTCGAGTTGGCCGACCAAAACTCGAGGTATTTCTTTAATTTCTGCGGCGGCCTTTGCAATACCTACACTTGATTTTTCTCCAAAAATTCCCTCAGTAAAGGAGAAAAGGTGTGATGCTTCATCACGTGGCACCATTTGTTGCAATTCTTTCTTCTTCTTATCGCTCCGGGAGGCCGATCTACAGGATTTCTTTTGTTTCCCGCCAGAAAATTCAGAGAAACTCGCCGCTTTGTTGTGGCTTTGAGTTATGGCACAGCTTTGCCTTCCGCAAAGCCAAGGTTTGTGGTGATTCGAATCTTCAGGTCGAAATAGAGTTGGAAAGCAGTTTAGCTCTCCCACCTCAGAGCTTAAAACCGACTTTTCCTCGATCTCTGATACCGGGAAATCTTTGGTTCTGCAGATCTGTTCTCTCAATCTCGATCTGACTAGATGATCTTCGTGACCTTGTGCGTGCCTCGGCTGATCTGGGCCATCAGTCTTGATCACCAGCAGGACCATGATCTACTGCGCATCTCAGAGATCCCTAATTAGCTCGCTCATTCGATTGGATCTGCCGTCGTTGATATCTGAATCATCTGGAAAGAGCAGAAAGATTTCTGTTAACGATTGCCTTCATATATCTGTCAGAAATCATATTCTTCGCGCGTTCTAAAAACAGCATTTCAGTTTGGCAAATTTGGGTTAATTCGGCGCTATCAAGATTTTCTATAATGTTGCGTGTTTTATATCAATGCATCTATTGCTGTATGACCCACCTGTGGGTCGTGTTTAAGTTTTTCCAGCTGCAAAACGACCCATCGATGGGTCATTTGAAAAAATTTTAACAATCGAAAAATCATTTAAAAATTTGGAATTAATTTTTGTTTAAAGGTATTTATTTTACCCAACTAATGTTTGCCTTTTTTTTATAATTTTAACAACTTTTGATTTGAAATTTAACTTGAGTTGGGTATTGAACTTTAGTCTAACCCATCGCACTCAATGTGTTAGTTAATATGGCGTATGTGATATGATTCTTATTAATTCAGCCAGCTTCTCTGAAAGTTTGCTTGTATACAATGGGAGCGCTCGCATGTTTAATGAACGAATGTTGGTTTGATTTGCACATTGTTTACAGTTTTTACATTTTATATATCAACGAATTTATGAGCCTATTCGAGCCCTATATCGATACATGTTTTCTTTCGAAACAGTTTTAATGTTGAAGTTAAAATAACAAAAACTACATGTAACAAAAAATGGTACCCAGCAGAAAAATTGTAACAGGTGGAGAACACATATCAAAAATTTACGTAAAAGTGTTCCTAGCCTCGACTAGGTACACTTTTGTTTTGTTTTTGTTTTGATTTATCTAGGTCATTTTGTTAAAATTAATAATCAACGAAGTTATATTTTATGTCCAGCGAACGTTGATTTAAAAAAAATCGTAGGGTAACTAGTACAAACAAACAATTTCCCGTTAATATTTTACTATAGTCGTACCTCAAAAAACAAAACTTCTTATTATTATCATGTGCTGGGTGCTGTTATCGGGGCCGCTGTAGTGGCGTTACACGAGTACTCTTAAAAATTAACAGAATAATCTTTTTTATATTCAAGTACAGCACACGGACGCAACATTGCAGTGCCTCTTAAGTACAACCCGCTACACTGGCAAAAGAAAGTGAAAGTATTTTTATAGCTCGATCGTAAATCGACTCCTTTTAAGAATAAAAATAAAAGACAAAAATACACGCACAGGATGTCGGCTGCACGGTACGCAGGCCTAGAAAGTAAACTATGAAAGATAAGGCCTGTTTAACTACGAATATAGACCCACAACNTTAAAATAACAAAAACTACATGTAACAAAAAATGGTACCCAGCAGAAAAATTGTAACAGGTGGAGAAAATTATAACACATATCAAAAATTTACGTAAAAGTGTACCTTGCCTCGACTAGGTACACTTTTGTTTTGTTTTTGTTTTGATTTATCTAGGTCATTTTGTTAAAATTAATAATCAACGAAGTTATATTTTATGTCCAGCGAACGTTGATTTAAAAAAAATCATAGGGTAACTAGTACAAACAAACAATTTCCCGTTAATATTTTACTATAGTCGTATCTCAAAAAGCAAAACTTCTTATTATTATCATATGCTGGGTGCTGTTATCAGGGCCGCTGTAGTGGCGTTTCACGAGTACTCCTAAAAATTAACAGAATAATCTTTTTTACATTCAAGTACAGCACACGGACGCAACATTGCAGTGCCTCTTAAGTACAACCCGCTACACTGGCAAAAGAAAGTGAATGTATTTTTATAACGCGATCGTAAATCGTCTCCTTTTAAGAATAAAAATAAAAGACAAAAAAACGCGCGCAGGATGTCGGCTGCACGGTACGCTGGCCTAGAAAGTAAACTATGAAAGATAAGGCCTGTTTAACTACGAATCTAGACCCACAACAGACTCCGACATGTGTGGCGGATTTTGTGGAGGGTGGTTGGTGTGTCTTCTGAGGAGCATTGGTTGCCATCATGTAGCAAGAGTTGCCACCATGTATCAAGAGTTGTCTTCGTGTAGCAAGAGTTGCCATCATGTAGTTGTGACAAGAGTTGCCATCAAGTAGCAAGAGTGGCTATTATGTAGCCAGAATTACCATCATGTAGCCAGAGTTGCCATCAAGTAGCAAGAGTGGCTATCATGTTGCAAGAGTTGCCATGCAAGGGAACCTAGCACACAGGTGAACCTAGCACACAAGTGAGCCTAGCTAGTCTGTTGCCTTTTGCCAAGACTGAAAGAAATTATATTCTATTCAGCTACACTGGACAGCGTATTTTGGTATGCTGACGAGGAGAGACATTGTGAGCATGTCCTTCTCAGTGTGGCTCAAGTACGTGCTAAGGGCTTAAAATGAGATGAAAAATAACCTCTTGTTTATCTGCCTTTGGTTCTGACCAGCTAACGAATTTCGGCTGAGTCGGGGAGTAAATGGAACTTTGTATAAAAGGAAAATGAGCAGTTACAATAATATTATAATACTTTTACTACTGTTAGGTTAAACTTAATACACTTTTCCGTTTAAGGTATACTTAATAAACAAGTTACACTTATGTTGTTAGTATAAATTCCTTAAATCAAGAAGAAAACTTAAATTTACATGAATCAAAAGAAACATATTTATTCGAGATGAGATTTAACTGATGATCAAAATGTTTGTAGCCACAACCCAGGGGCCATAAGAGTTATATTTAACATGTACTTCAAGATCTGAAATACTGTACATCACAGGAGTCACAAATTCGTACATGTAGCTATGGGAATTGCATTTAAAAGCTAAAAGCTACAATGAATTGGTTCTAGTAGTATCGACCGTTACACTGCTCTTCCTTTTGGCTTGCGTATCTTTATGATATCTGTTCCTCCAGTTTCTTTATTGACTTGGTTTTGTTTTCCTTTCATAATTTCTGTTTGCCTTGCACTGGCTTTATCTCCTTTTTGGTCTCACATCACTTGCTGTTTTAGACTTGATTTTGTCTTCCTTTCATCAGTTCGTCTAGCCTTGCATTGGCTTTATCTCCTTTTTGGTCTCACATCACTTGCTGTTTTCGACTTGATTTTGTCTTCCTTTCATCAGTTCGTCTAGCCTTGCATTGGCTTTATCTCCTTTTTGATCTCACATCACTTGCTGTTTTAGACTTGATTTTATCTTCCTTT
>JACJUY010011112.1:3000-15209 GCA_014220935.1 Platorchestia sp. MABIK
CCCAACACAGCCACTCACAAGCACCCAGCCCAACCACACAACACAGCCACACACAAGCACCCAACACAGCCACACACAAGCACCCAACACAGCCACACACCAGCACTTAACACAGCCACACACACAAGCACTCAACACAGCCAAGACTCACATGATCATCGGACACAGAAGACCTGCGGGACGCATCGTCATGGCCTATCTTTTCGAGCGCCTTCTCAGAGCGCGAGCGTAACTTCGTCTCCACGAAGGCCTTCAGTTCGCTGATCTTCTTGCGCTTGCGCGCGCTGCCGCCCGTGTCCCGCATGCGGCGGTGGTGGTGGTGGGCTCCCCCGTCCGTGTACGGGTACTCTGCAGCACGGTACCAAATGCCAGTCATGGGTCTAGTACTTGATATATGGTCATTCGTCACAAGACCATATCACATTTGGTACATGTCGTGTGACCATTTGACATTTGACGTATGGCCATGTCATATGGCCATACTACATGTGGTACACATATGTCACATGACCATATGGCATGTGGTACATATATGTCACAAGACCATTTGACGTTTGACATGTGGTCATATGTCATATGTCGGTCATATGACATACTTTGGTCGCATATGTAACCTCGACATATAGTCACTTTTTCACATCTCCTCATTGGGAGAGTACTTTATAGACACATATGTTCATAAAAGCATTAATTGAGTTATGTACATAGGTATTATACATCATTGACGTACATATGGTCATAGGTGTACTTCTTCACATCTCCTCATTGGGAGAGCACTTTAAAGACACATATGTTCATAAACGCGTTTCATGACAGTTTTATCGAGATGATACATCATTGACGTACATATGGTCACAGGAGCGCTGAATGATATATGTTCGTTGGGCGATAACATTGACGTACATACGGTCGTGAAGTGTTTCTTGAGTTATGTTCATAGGGATAATACATCATTGATGTACATGTATTCATGGGAAGACTTCATGACACAGATTCATTCATATAGTAAATACATGAAAAACCTTGGTATAGAGGATACTCGACATGTGTTTATTAGGAAAACACATAATTAACGTGTGTTCATAGGTGCACTTCTTGACATGACTTAGATATGTAGTTTATTCCCACAACACCCACTTCTACATAAAATAAAAAGTTTACGTACCCACGCTTCTTAACACGTTGCCGCCATGAGTTAAACAAAAGTTCAATATTCAACACACATTTGAAAGCAATTGAAGTAAGCAATTTTGAAAATAGTGAACATTATTTGAATCGTGCCTTCGTTTAGTTTTGATTACGTATTCATGAAATTTGAGTTTGCGACTACTGGTCGGTCAGCAGCATGATGAAAATTCCCTCCGTGTACCGCCGGCGGCTCGCATGGCGGTTAACGTGTTTAAATCGTCATTTCCAGCTTTTGAAAATAGACATCCAATGACTTGCATCGTAAAATACGCATTAGGTAAATACGTTAGAGGAAGCCTCCCTTACCACAATAAAGGTGTTCAAAAGAGAGGAAGCAGGAAGGCACTCTTTAGTATGGAGTTAAGGGAACGAGAAATCAGTGCATTTGGCGTGTTTTCACAAACAATTCCCAGCTCATAGAAACAGAAAGTTAGGAAGGAAGTTCATGAAACAACATAAAAAGTTGAAGAAAATAGTAGCAGGTATTGAAAAACTTTCCAGCTAAAAAGACAAACTGGTTCACACATCATACCAAATATTGCCGTAAAAATACCTAAGCATCTAGCAACCATACAGGGTCCTAAAATCTGGAGTGATTTCTGTCTAGAAAATAGGGAAATCTGGCAATCATGAAGATAAATCAATTAATAAAATGTGTATGATAGAAAAAATGTAGCTGTCATACAAATTATTCGCAGATCGTCGCACGACCGTCAACTGTGAGTGCTATCGGGATGATCACGCTGAAAAGTTCTCATACTAGTGTTTTTCAAAGGCTTTTCTGAAAATAAAAACTGTTTCGTTGTTTTAAAATCGTCGGAAAGTTGCTGACTGCCTCAAAATCTTGAGAACATTTTCAAGAAATATAATGCCAGCGGAAAGGCTCATTCGACTAGGGCGATTTTTTTTGCAGGGTTCAGAGATGTCATCAATGAGCCTTCTACTAGTTCGCTCACAGAAAAATATCTCCTGCCTTTCAGTCAAACGAAATTCAGCAAAGTGAGATATGCGTTGAAATGATTGCGGTTCAAGAGCATAAAATTGAAATCATTTCCAGAAGCTCAACTTTCTGAAAATGCACGAGTATACCGTCCTATACGCTCGCGGCACACTGCACCAAAGACAGAGCAGATATGAGCAAACTCAACGTAAAGTCAAAGCGAATAGAACAGAATTAGAGTGAACAGCTTCTGTGAACTGAGCTCGTAGAGGATGGACGTAAAGCAAACGCGTACTGAGAAAACCTTCGATGCGAGCAATTATTTCAATGATAAAAACGTTTCTTACAGCGTCTAGCTGTGTAAAAATGAGCGCAGTATATGAACGAAAGGCGGCAAACGTTTTATGTTGAAAAGATTTGACCACCAAAAATATGGCAAAGACCTTGCAACAACCTATGAAGAAATGCGCATGCGCTTCAGAAGAAGCCCAAGTCGAAATGCAACACGTAAAGTTGAGTGCGTTTTCCCAAATGTTGAAACATGACGTGAAAATCTGTACAGCGAACACACAAACTCTTATTTAATGATGCAGGAGCCCAAGTTTGTTTGAACACACGTATTAACATGTGAGAAAAACAGGGAAGATCCACACTCAAACTCGCCGTACAGATGGACAAGAAAAATAGGGAACAGAGAATGGGTACACAAAAATTGGTGGGGTGGGATTCGGCTAAAAATGGGTCCAGAGACACCGGCTTGTGTACACGGAGGCGGTCGCTGGAGTTCGGTGGCAGGAACATGCGGGGTGCCGAGTGTAGGGCTGGGCAGGGGGCACCAGGGACGGTAAAGAACCATTGGTGAGGGGAGGCCCTCCCGTTGGTGAGGGGAGCCCCTCCCGTTGGTGCGGGGAACCCCTCCCGTTGGTGAGGGGAGCCCCTCCCGTTGGTGAGGGGAGCCCCTTCCATTGGTGAGGGGAGCCCCTCTCGAGCGGCCAAGCTGAGCGGTGCTTTCCTGCGAGTCTCCTGACAGCTGTTCATGTATGTCTTTTTATGTCTTGGGTTGAGTTCCTTCTAATTGTTCCCGCGTATCGATATTTAATTTTTTTCTAGCATTTAATAAATTGAATTTCGTTTGCCTAGCGAGTCTCCCGATAGCGGTTCACGTGTATGGTTTCTGCGTCTTGGATTGAGGTCCCTCTCGTTTCAGCGTTTCAATATTTTCGTTTTTCTAGCCTTGGGAAAATAACACTTCGTTTTTCAACACTTAACATTTCGTAAATGGATTGTCGTTTGCCCAGCTAGTCTCCTGGTAGCGGTTCATATGTTCTGTTTTTATGTCTTTGAGTCGCTTCAGCGTTTAAAAATTCAATTTTCGTTTTCCTACCATTTCGTGAATTGATTTCCGTTTGTGTAAAAAATAATAAATTAATTTTCGCTCTTCATGCCACTTATAACATTTTGTAGCACAATGTGCAGGTGTTTCGTCCATTTAAGCGTTAGCCCGCTGTCACACGGGGACCAAATGGTAACGTTTCGTTATAATCATTTACAGTCAGCGGCACTAATTGGTCCGTCCAGCGCCACAAAACAGTCAGATTTCAGCCTTAATTTGACTAAGCTGGTCTCAAACTAAGGCTGAAATCTGACTGTTCTGTGGCGCTATACAGACCAATTGGTGCGGCTGACTGTAAATGATTATGACGAAACGTTACCATTTGGTCTCCGTGTGACGGCGGTTTTAGGTGCGTGCTGTCATTCCCAGTGACTCAAAATAAGAGCTTTATCGCGGTCACCGTGGACTAGAGGTTGAGCACGCGCCTTTCACGGGTAAGGTCGCCGGTCCAATTCCTAGCAGTGCAAGCCCTGTGATTCTCCCTGTCGGAAAAATGATGAACTTAGCCATAATTCTCCCACTTCATCCAGGTGTCGAGCCGCCCAGAAATCACCCTTATGAGTTCATGAGTTTTTTTCTTACAAATCACTGCTGCGTTTCAATATTTTTCATTAGTTTCGACACTAATGAAAGAGTTTGCACGTTAATAAAATACGCTAATGAAGGCACATCACGATACGAGGAACTCAAATATGAAAAGAATATAATCATTCCACTGCTCTCTCCAATCAAATGAAATCTTCCACAAGTAACGCACTCTAAAACACAAAAAATTTCGCTTCAAGAGAATTCTTGGAGAGGCACCGGAAAAATTTCTGCAAAAAATTTTTTCTTAAGAGAAGGTTCTAACAAATGGTTACCCTAGGAAAAAATGAACAAAAATCTAGCGGTTTGATTTCGTATCGCTGGACAAAGATTTCAGTATGCATTGGGTCTGTTTACGTAGGGAAAACTCTCCTAATTTTAATTCCGAAACGTTTGCAATAAATGTAACGTTCGTTTTTACTCTGGGTTCTTCGTTTCATTCTCCGAGTAAGATTCTCGACGAATCGCACTATTGAAAATAGAAACCTTTTGTGTAAAGAAGCAAAGCTTAAGGTCTATAGTTTTTATTCCATTCCATGAATTCTTTTTCAAACAAACTTGGCGATGGGACGATAAAAGTATTTTGCATGTGTTTTTCAAGTTTTTACTAAATTAAATTAAAACCAATTAAAATATCTACGTACGTTTAAATATCTATTAGATGAGTCGTCATCATTTGTCCTAAAGAAAAATTACAAGTAGAAAAAGGAAGGGCGTATATGTACTTTTGCATCTAATAAAGCAGCGTTGCCAAATGGACTTATCGTAGTCAAAATTCCGAAAGTATGTTTCTTCACGAAAAATTTAAGCATTTGGCAACCGTGCAGAGTTGCCATATGCTGGATGCTTCTCGTCAAATTTTCATAGAAATAACCCAAATCTTCCGAATCCGATGTGAAAAAAGGATAGAGTGGCAATCCTGAAATTAAGGCTAGATATGATTTAATTTATTAAACTTAATGCTGTAATGATGCAGTACTAAGTGATGAATCTTAAAACTGTATTGATATAGTATTAAGTGATACAGCGAATAAACTTAAGGATGAAAAGGAATACAAATATATGCTGTAATGAAGGCTAGCCGTGATAGAGCATATTCCTTATTTTCTTACACATTAGCGCACTTAAACGAAAATGGAACGAGTCTCGCAAGTGAAGACGCGCCTATTGATGCATTTCAGCACCCTGACGGTCATGGCACGAGTTTCGCAAGTGCAGACGCGCCTATTGACCAGGATTTGACACACAGCATCACCAGCTCAGCTCGACCGCTCGAAGACGGTCTCCAGATCGTTACCTGGTGGATCATCAGCAGGTGTGGAGCTTGCCGTGAACAAAGAGAAGTCGAGAGAGATGTTCTTGCTGCCCAGGACGGTTTCACCAGATCCCAAAGAAGACCACCCTGGAGAGGGCTCTCCAGCAGGCGCATCAGAAGACACTCGTCTAAGAGCGGCAGTGAAGGGCACGAGAGGAGTCTGCCAAGATTGGGGCACTCTTTGGCTCACACCAGCACCACTCGGCGCACACGGAAACCAGGGCTGCATCATGGGAAGTTTGTAGTCTAGCGTGTTGCCTGCTGCGCAAGAATTGGGCCAGTGCTGCATTCCTGCTGATTTTTGGTCGCACAATTTCCCTGTGGCTGCAGAAGACGGCCATTGCTGCATCCCAGGGAGTTTCTGGTCGAAGCCTGTCGCCGTGGCACCGAATGGCTTTTGACCAAAAGCGCTGAGGGCTTCAGTCAAATGCCGAAGGTCGAGCCACAACTGGGACCCTCTTCGTCTAAACTTGGAAGGTTCTCCAACAGCTGGCACTTTAGAGCTACGCATCAAAGGGAGTTTGAGAGACTCTAGTTGGGTCATGTCTAGCATGGCAGCAGCCGGAGTCCCGCCAGCGGCTGTGACCAACCCGAACAAAGAGCAGGCAACCGAATGAGCCATGAGTCACAATTGTTCTCACAAATTAGAATGAGTCACAAAGGTTCCATACCAATTACCTTTGAACAGCTCAACATCCACACACATTCAGTTCTGCGCGAAGAAGAGTTGTTTTCCTCTCATCTGGCAAATTCACTTCGCCCACATCCGAGCTCAAGCACAGTACTACCTAATCTGTGAATGGAAATAGCTCCCAAAACAAGGTTTGACATTTGAAAAAATGAGTGGAGATTGAATTTTTCATTTTAATAAACCTTTATTATCCCAGGAAACGAGCAAGAGCAGTTGTCTCAGTGAGTATAAAAGCACATGAGAATAATCAAGAAGCGCTGTCACGATTGGCAGATCCATGCCAAGAAGAAATGCGGCTTCAAGCAAATGGGAAAAGAAAATAAATTCATTGACTTTTCAGGTAGCGAATTGTCGGCTGTCACCATAACTGCTGATTTTAGTAAATTTTCTGATTGATTACAAATTCCTAAAACTTGGAAAAAATTAGAATCCAGGACCAACATCATCAAACTTTTAGGTACTGAATGGCCGGCTTTCATCTTAACCGCTGATCTCACTACATTTCCCAATTAAATTTCCAACAACTAAAACTTGAAGAAAACCAGAATTTAAGACCCACCGCTCCCTGACTCACCAGCAACCCATCACTCACAGATGTGTCGGTCACTCACCACTCACAGATATGGCAGCCACTCACCACTCTCAGTCACTCATCACTCCTGGATGCGGCGGCCACTCATCACTCGCAGATACGGCGGCCACTCACCACTCATGTAGTTGTTTTCCGAAGACGAGTGGTCGGAGGAGTGGTGGTGCCCCCCGTCCTGCGGGCCCCCCGCGTCCCCCCCGCTGCCCCCACCGTCCGTGTGGAGGGACACGCGGATTTTGGGCACAGGGAGGCTGTTGCTGCGCCTCCGTGGCGCCTCCGCCTCCTCCTTCTCCTCCAGCAGCTCCTCCAGCCTGGCGGGAGGGAGGGGGGGGGATGTCAGGGTGTTATGGTGATAGCGACTCCAGTAGGAATATGAAGGTATAATAAAAAAGAATGCGAAGGTATAGTAATAATGATACGAAGGAATGATAACAATGATAACGAAAACAAAAGAACGACAGTAATGATAAGGAACATAAAGGCATGATAATAATGATTTGGAATACAAAGGCATGATAATAATGATAAAAAAAAACAAAGGAAAGAAAACAATGATAAGAAATGCAAAGGCATGACAGTAATGAAAAGGAATATTAAGACATGATAATAATGATTTGGAATACAAATGCATGATAATGATAAAGAAAAGAAAACAAAGGCATGATAATAATGATAAGGAATAAAAAGGCATGTTAATAATGATAGAGAATACAAAGGCATGATAAAAATAAATATTACAAAGGCTCAATTACAATGATAGGGAACACAAAGGCTCAATAATAATGATAAGGAACACAAAGGCTCAATAATAATGATAAGGAACACAAAGGCTCAATAATAATGATAGGGAACACAAAGGCTCAATAATAATGATAAGGAACACAAAGGCTCAATAATAATGATAGGGAACACAAAGGCTCAATAATAATGATAAGGAACACAAAGGCTCAATAATAATGATAGGGAACACAAAGACTCAATAATAATGATAAGGAACACAAAGGCTCAATAGTAATGATAAGGCACAACAATTAGGAACACTAAGCTCTGCATGCATCCGACACGCCGGCACAAAATGCATTCACCGTCAACGGAAGGAAGCGCTCAACGAAACGAACAGCGAACGTGAAATTATTTTCAAACGCGTGCGGTCTGAAAAATGGCTTTTCAAAATTGAAGACTTCAAAATTCACGACGTTAACACTCCACACAAAAGTGGGCTATTTGCTCACTACAAAATGAAAAGCGGCAAAAATTCATGTCAAAAACACTGTCCACAGATAAAAAAGCGCGGGCATGAAACAAGTAATCATGAACGTTACGAGAATTCAAGTGTCACATGAATGAAAAGCAAACCGAGGCAGATGGAGCTTTCTTGAGCTGAGGACACCAAAATCCAGCATCGAGTGCGTAAAATAATATTAATGAAAGTAACAATGGTGATGAGAGGTGTTGATAAAATCAACATTAAAGCACGATTGCAGGTCCTTTACTGCTCCCCTCAACGCATGTCGTCTGGCGTGCATCAATCGGTGTACTACGGCTAGACTTCACACACACTGTCCCTGGGTGTAGTTTGAGAAGTTATTAACAATTGTGCGAGTAAATTTCTGATTAATGTGAATTTCAGGCGTACACATATCAGGTGATGAATGAAGAAACGGATTTGGAGCTCTGGTTTTACGGTTTGTAGCGTCTAAATCAAACTTCATTTCTAGTCGAAGGAAGTTCGGATGAGTGATGTACGTAGTAGAGGTAAATATTAACCTTATTAGGCGGTGGTAAAAAGTTTTCATAAAAGATGAAATGATTAAAACGTTTCGTGTGAACTATGTTAGTACGAGTAAATTTGCAAGTCAAAATTAATTTAAAACATTATTTCGTCGAATTGATATACTGTAGTTTCTTACAGCACGGTTGGAAGGAGCAGATTATAAACCAAACCTGGAGCGAAACTTGTACTACATACCCAGTCTAACCTTTTTTGCCGCCTGCATGCATGTTTTTCGCCGCCTAAGCGATTTAAGCGATTAAATCGCTTAGGCGACGAAAAACATGCATGCAGGGGGCGAAAAAGTTAGATTGGGATTCAGCTCTATAACAGGTCCTTCTTTGAAAGTTCTCCAACTGTGTCATTATTGCCAAATAATATGAATATAATATTAAAATACATAAACAGATCCGCAGACCTGAAACACTACATCTCGAAGTAAATTCAACTCAAAATTTTCCCAGAAAAATTTTCGTTAAAATTTTTACTGACGTAGAACAACTATCTGAGAAGTCAGGTGCGTGACATTTGTAAAATTGGTGATATTTAATTGTTGACCTCATGTTTTTCTAAAACGATTGAGAAGTCCTTTTCCTTCCTGTTTCGCTGTGCATTTTTTCTTAAATTTCTGCAGGATGTTGAAAGTTCGCAAAAAAATTGGACAGCTTGGTCTCGTTCTCGCGGCCGAAATTTGTGAGACACAAAAATCGGCGCAAAAAGCCATGTCTTGAGGTGAAACTTTCTTTAGGCAAGTCTACAAAGAAGTAACGCAATAATATGTTGCATGTTACACGAACAACACATTCAAAAATGAGTTGTAACTAGGGCTGACAGGCAAGCTAGGCAAAACACTCAAGTTTTATCAAGAAAAAAAACGCAAATTTGATAACTTTAGCAAGAAAAAAAAGGCCAACTTAGCAAGACCGATCGAGACCAGGAAAAAAGAGCGTAGATACAGCGCTACGTCCACACACGACGTACGTTGCGTACGCATGACGTGTCTGTCTCCTGCAGAGCACCACAACGGAGCACCAGGTTTTACAATATCAATTATTTACAATAAGCAGGACTGTGCAAAAGACTGAAGTAGATTTTCTTAATCTCGGTTTCTAAGACAGGCTCATGCACGCTACACTCACATGAAAACTGAAGCGTATGGAGTTTCCTAAACAACTGAAACTTGAAGAAAACTAGAATCCAGGACCCACCGCTCCCTGACTCACAAGCAAGCGACCACTAATAGATGTGGCGGTCACTCACCACTCATAGATGTGACGGAAATTTAATTAGAAATGTAGTGAAATCAGCGAATAAGATGATGGCCGGCCCTTCAGTACCTAAAAGGTTGATGATGTGGGTCCTGGATTCTAATTTTCTCCAAGTTTTAGGAGTTTCTCCAAGCGTATCAAAATGACAAATGGGAGTTTAATTTCATGGAACATTTCTTCACAATAGCGCAGCATAAAGATAAGCCCACAAAAAAATAAGAAAGGCAGCCACTACACGGACGGCAGAACACAAATCATGTGTATTGAGTAAAATGTATTAAATTATACATGTGAATTAAATTATAAGCGTCTGCCCATACAAAAGATCACAATATGTCAGAACATCAGTGAGTGTACGTCTGGCATGCAGCCTACAGTACACACAAGCGCAGTCGAACTTGTTCCAATTCAGCAAGAAAGAAATCAATTCACATTCACGTTTCCTTTTTTGTACTAGTACTAGTGAGACTATTGACAATACTAGTTATACTACTACTACTACTAATACTGCTAGTAAGACTACTAGTAATAGTACTAGTACTACTACAGCGATACATGACTTGGCGACAACACGAGAATGGGGTACTTAACAAGTTTCTGGTAGTATGTTCTATTCTACTACAACTACTACTGCATGAAAGTCACGAAGATGGTAGAGCGGAAAAGCGAAAACAAGAGAGAATATATTGCAAGAGTAGGGAATGCGAAAAGGCAATAGGTTTGAAATAATCGGTGAACAAACTACGTTGAAATTACCGAAGTAAAAGCGCCCGTTCGCAGGTTTGTTAATAAACAACAAACAAATCATAATAAAACAACAACAATAATTGTGCCAATAAACGAACAACACGTCAACACGGGACGTGTGCCGCAACTTCAAAGGACGTCAATTGTCGAGCCAGTTACGAGTCCGCACATCAAGTCTGCTGGTATAAGCAGATTTCAAAATGCAGGAAAGTAATTTTGTTTTCCATTATAAATTGCAAGTTCAGTACACTGCTCCTAAAGAAGTCAGAGCTGCTACTCATCTCTGAATAGTTTACGGTCACACTGTTGGGGCTTTAGAAAAGTAAAAAAGTTGTACTGAATAATTCCGAGAAAGGCAACTTCGAATAAAAAAGTTGTAAAATATTTTAGTCGCTTGGCTACGCTTAAGTAGACTTGCAGATGTGCCAGTGCATACTTATATGACTGGAATTTCAAAAATTCAAGGCTGGTCAGCTTTGACATGCACCGATCAAAACAGGTCGGGGTGTCAAGATTCTGACTGGAGAAAATGTCAGTGTTCTTATGTTTTTGAACTGAAAAACATCAAAAAGTTGAAAAGTATTGAGAAACAAAGTGATTTTGCGGGTACAGATGTGACAGTTACATAAAATGGTACGCGCGTTCGTGAACAACTTCATTTCAAAAGACGTGTTTCAATTTCAATTTCAAATTTCAATTTCAAGTATTGGGAACTAAATTGGGAACTATTTCGTTTCAATGTATGGCGTCACTCAGTGTCTGCCGGAGTTGAAGTGCCGCGCTACATGACTGCTCGACAATTTTTTTTAGCGGTGGGCTTGAAATAATGTAAATCTTGTCGTGCACGTGCCCCCAAACTACGCACGCTCTGTCTACAGCGTGTGAAGCACTCGAACAGCGAGGTACGGTGGCAAAGGAGCGCTGCAGCAGATCACTATACCCAGCATTCTCATATGACAACAAAACTGAAGAAAAATGAGGGGGAACGTCCCTCACATATGTACCAAAATGGTAAATAAGAACGAGAACGGGAATATCGAATTTAAAGAGGAGAGTTTGACTTTAAAGGTTATAGACTAAAATTACAGACTGAACGCGAGAGTTAAGAACGAAGTCATACCTGGTAAGTTCGACAGAGCCACTCGGAAGAGACTAAAGCCACTTTGTAGAGCCCTGCCTGCACCAGCAGCGCAGAGCAGCTGCTTCAGACGCACCACACAGCGATATCTTGAAGTTATTGGCTATCCAGTGCCATTCTTCCATTTTAACATGCCCTTGTAATGCCACTTTGCAGATATTAAAGCCTACTTGGAAGAGTGTAATGTCTCAAGGAAGAGATTAAAGACTATTTTGTAGAGGGTGAAACCCATTCGCTAGTGAGTAATGCCACTTCGTATATTAAAACCTATTTGCTAGAGAGTAATGCCACTTTGTAGACTTTGTTGAGAGCAAAACCTATTTTCTACCCAATTATGTTACTTCGTAGGGATTACACCTCATTTTTGCGGTGAGCATTGCCACTTGGTACAGAGGAGAGCCTCTTTGCAGCTACGAGTGCCCCTCCTAACGAGTGAGGTTACTCCAACACCAACAGCGCTATAGCGGTGCTGCAACACACCCCGCACCCCCTCAGCGGTGCTGCAACACACTCCGTACCCCCCCAGCGGTGCTGCTACACACCCCGTACCGCCCCAGCGGTGCTGCTACACACCCCGTACCGCC
>JACJUY010011112.1:15295-26589 GCA_014220935.1 Platorchestia sp. MABIK
CACACCCCGTACCGCCCCAGCGGTGCTGCAACACACCCCGTACCGCCCCAGCGGTGCTGCAACACACCCCGTACCGCCCCAGCGGTGCTGCAACACACCCCGTACCACCCCAGAGGTGCTGCAACACACCCCGTACCGCCCCTGCGGTGCTGCAACACACCCCGTACCGCCCCAGCGGTGCTGCAACACGCCCCGTACCGCCCCAGCGGTGCTGCAACACACCCACCGCCTATCTATAGGAATTGGCGCTCCCAGGGGGATAAGTGAGGTCCAGAGCTGAAAGTTAGGTAGGCCTTCTTTTTGTTGAAATGAAATGTTTTTTGTCATGTGAAGGACCATCCTTTTCGGTTCACTGCTGTGCTGTTTTTCAGCACCTACTACTTTCTTCTTTAACTTTCATCTTGTTTCTTGAACTTCTTTCTTACCTAACTGTTTCTATGCACCTTATGCAAAAATTCTGCGTTCCCTTATCTCTATACTAAATGGTACTTTCCTCCTTCCTCTCTCTGGAACGCCTTTGTTGCGGTTAGGCAGGCTTTAAACTAACATCTAATCTAATCTAATCTACTCCACACCCACCGCCTGCCCCACACCACACAGTTTCTGTTCTCTGATCCACACAGCTTCTGTTAGGAAGGCTTTAAATTAACATCTAATCTAATCCACACCCACCGCCAGCCCCACACCACACAGCTTGTTTCTGGTCTTGTTCTCCTTACCTGGAGGAGCGAACGGCTTCACGACTGTTGCTGCTCACTACAGAGTTATTAACTACGAGACAAAGGACGAGGAGAGGATTTTTGGACATTTTACGTCGTGTAGCGGTTTAACTGGCAGTGCAAGTTCTTTTGTCGAATTCGTTGTTACGTGTGATTATAATTATTAGAACAAAATCCTCAAATTTCGTTCAAAAATGTTTAAACTGAAGAATTTTGTTTTAAACATATGTATCAAAGCCGAGTGTACTGAAGAACTTGTGCTGACAAACTGCACCACTTCACGACGTAATGTGTTGAATATCAGAACCAGAGCACTTTGGGAACTTGTGCTGACAAACTGCACCACTTCACGACGTAATGTGTTGAATATCAGAACCAGAGCACTTTGGGAACTTGTGCAGACAAACTGCACCACTTCACGACGTAATGTGTTGAATATCAGAACCAGAGCACTTTGGGAACTTGTGCTGACAAACTGCACCACTTCACGACGTAATGTGTTGAATATCAGAACCAGAGCACTTTGGCATATGAAACACAGAAAGTTCAACAAGTCGACAAATTCATTCCTTCCGCTTACGTTAAGATGTTGGGATAATATTAGCAACTCTAGTTATTTTCACAATGCAAGTCTACCGCCTATCTAGCGTCTGACGCAATGATTGACTGCATCCCAGACACCAAAACTGCTGAGGGCTTCCCCAACCTTGCGTTAGTCACGAGTTTCGTTGCCCCCAATTTCCTCGAATGCTTAAGGTCCTTTCTTCATTACTGATTTCATTTATCTTATAGTGTTTTCTAAACTAATATCAATCAACATTCAAACTGCTCAACTGTATTTCACATTAATGTTAATCCCCAACAAGCCATTCAATCTGCTCAACTGTTTGTTCACATAAAAATCAATCAAGATTTAAATTGTTCAACTGGTATTATTGGCATATCCTGAACCAACAATCGACTACACACATCACACGCCCCAAAACAATGAACATTTTTGCACTAGTGTGAGTATACACCTGCGAGAAGGCAACCCTATTCGAAAACTTGAGGTGACTAACGCAAAGTTAAGACAATACGCCAGGTAAGACATACGAGCATTGTGCACAAGACTAAAGTAGCAGGCAAATAGAAGAAAGATGTAAGTGCAGTGCCTCACCTCTGAACTCTACAGCCACCAAGAGAGGAAGAGAAGGAAGATAAGAGAGAAAACAGAATTTTGAGCCACATACAAACACATTAAAGGTCACATGTAATGAAAGAATGTGCCTACACACACCAACGTATTTCACCTAATGTAATAGAACGACATAAATTTTTTGAACAGGAGTTCAGGGACCGGGTTTTCATATAACTTACGTCGTCGTAGCGGTACAGCCGGTAGCGTAAGTCCATTTAGGTGAACTTGGCTTCCGTACGCGCTACTGCGCCTGGCCAAAGTTCTTTTTTGTTTATTTAACTGCGCTGCGCGCTAAACCACTTACAGTAGCCTAATCGACCGAAGAACTTTCGCTACCAGCTGAACCGCTACAACGACGTTAATTCGGTCACTGAACTTAGACTTGAGATCTATTTTTGGCGAGGTTTATTTTACTTGAGCAGCCGCAACGCGGCCGCCCTCAGCCACTCAGAGGCCTCGCATGAAGCCGAGTTTGGACGTCATGTCATTTGATTTAATTTATATGAATTTAATTTTGGAAGTCAACATTATTTAATTCATATTATTTAATTTTATTTTCAAAGTGTTTTAACACTGGCCGACACTGACACGTGAGCCATATTTGGTCACTGAGGGAGTTTACATAATGCTGCAGACCAACCAGCGGTCACAAACTCAATTCTTGAAAATGTTCCATCAAAACTAAATGAAAACAAGATCCAGTAAGTGTTTGGCAATTTCAGCATTGCTTACTACAATTGACTTTACATTTGAATTGAAGATTAAATCTCAGTTTTACCTGCCGCAGTCAAAGCGTTAAACTGGCGTCCATTTTGATCATAGCACAGCAACGAATATCGTTATAACATGAGCAGCTTTTTCCACAAGTCTGTTCTTAAAGGCCTATCTTCATGATCTAATTAGGACATTTTATTTATTTTAATTTTTTGAGTGGGTTGCCATGAGAGAGTATTCTGTTAGGTTCGAAACAAGGAACGAAGAAATTTAAGCCCCATTTGATGGTTAAAGACCTGAGCAGAAAATATCACTGATAATCAAAATGAGCGTATGTTTCTTTTCCAATAAGAATGAAATTTGAAAATTCATGACAAAGAAAGTCGTCATAGGTTTTTCATTGAAACCTTGTGGTGTAGCAAAAGCAAAAACAAACACGCATAGTCATAAGAAATGTAGAACAGACAATATAGCATTCAAATTCAGATATTTGAGTGATATCTGGAAACCAGTTATTTTTCTTAGAAGCCAATCTGAATCTTTCACAAGCTTGTGTTCAAAGGAAAAATAGTCCTGTTTATTCCAAAACTGCCCTGACACACAAAACTGCTAATAGTTACCATAAACGAATTACGCATAGACTAGATTTTTCACACTACAAATCAAATGATAATTTTTCAAAGTATTTGTTCGCCTTTTCTGGGCTCAAAATCGAAAACGAGAAGGTAAGGTATTTTCTATTCTCGTGTTTTCTTACGAAGAACAACCTACGAGTTTTTCAGTACACACGCACACACACACACAGACACACCTGTTCCGTCGCTGAAATAAGGCAACCGTGGACGCATGTACAATGTTCGGGAGCACACACAGCATACATTAAAGTCTAACGGTGGTACACAAAGTGTGCTTCTCTTCTAACGACAGAAGCTTTGATAATCCAATGGCATTTGAACCTTCACGTGAAATTCAGTTCCAAGTAAAGAAAATTGAATCAAATATTCCAAGTCTAACTTCAAAAAATGGAAAAAATCTCAGAACATTTTCGCAGGTATACGATGATGAATAAAAATCGCATGTAATGCGATAGGACAGTTACATTGGACAGAGAAGTGAGCCAACACTTACAACGACACAGAAACAGATGAGTGCGCAGTATTATGAAAATTGGAACAGTAGAGCAGCTGATTCTAGGAAAGGATAGGACTAACGGTCATGCTGTTTGTCCCACAACATATGTACACTGGCAATGTGATTATATGTACACTACCACACTCTGTACTGACACAACGGGTACGTACAATATGACATTGTACAGACACGAAACGAGTACGTACAATATGACATTGTACAGACACGAAACGAGTATGTACAATTCGACATTGTACAGACACGAAACGAGTACGTACAATATGCCATTGTTCAGACACAAAACGAGTATATACAATGCAATAAGTGTTTGTACAGTACGTAAATACATGTACAATAGGAAGATGTGCACAAGATTAGAACTTGTGCACAGTAGAACAAGTGCGAGGAAGTTCAGGCAGCATGACTCACTATCGACAAAATAGAACCAATATCGTTTTGTTTGTAGCTGTGTACAATATTCAACAACTGACTTCCAAGATTCATTCAAGTCTCCTTTCAAGATTCATTTACCCTCACTACTATGGAAGAGAAAAAAACAGCTACTGAATCCCAACGCTAGCTGAATGTTGTCTCCATGAAACTTCTGGGAATTTGAGACATTTGATTGAGAGTTGTGTATGCCTATGTATTTACTGCGAGAAGAAGAGGTATTTAACTTTTATGTAACGTTTAAGACTCGACGAAATTTAAGGGTAAAGTTTGGTATGTCCCCCTTACTTTTGAAGGATGAATTTTTTGTTCATTCCTATTTATCGCCCTTCAATCTCCAGGTCTGCAGGTCTCCGAGGGGGCTCTACTTATTTCTTCAACATTCGAGAATGGCAGTAATGGTGGCGATATAATTACGATTCTTACGACTTCAAGGATCTCTTGACCACACAGCATTAGATACAGTGCGCAGTATACGCTACTTGCATTGGAAAAGTGATAGATGCTTCATCTTCCATCGGAAAAAAGTCACAACCTGGACATGGTATTCAACCTCACCCTCACAAAATGTTATTTTCTGCAGCTTGAGTGCGATGTGTGATAAACAGTAAGTTTCTGAACAAGGATAATATAACGACGGTTAAAGGTCAGAAACAAACGAAATACAATCCCTCATCAGGGTTCCACATCTCAAAGGTGGGGTGGGGGAGACAGGGCTTATAACAGTTCCTCATTTCAAAAGTTGAGCGGGAAAACGAAGTTTACATCGAAGTTTCTCACCTCAAAAGTTGGGTGGAAAAAATAAAACCTATATTAGCTCTTCATTTCCAAGGTTGTGTGGGAGGATAAATTTCACAACAAAGTTTCTCATTTCCAAGGTTGTGTGGGAGGATAAATTTCACAACAAAGTTTCTCACTTCCAAGGTCGTGTGGGAGGATAAATTTCACAACAAAGTTTCTCATTTCCAAGGTTGTGTGGGAGGATAAATTTTACAACACGGTTTCAAATTTAAAAAGTTGGGTGGGAGAAACGAAACCTAAATCAGCTCCTCATTTCAAAGGTTGTGTGGGAGAGACAAATAATTTTACAACAAAGTTCCTCATTTCAAAGGTTGGGTGAGAAGAGAAAAGGCCTAAATCAGGTTTTCATTTTAAAAGTTAGATAAATGGAATTAAAGTATAATTCTAAGTTCCTCATGTCAGAGGTTGCGCGAGAGAGACAAACCTATGTCTGTTTTATTTCAAAGGCCATAAAATATAGCGACAAAATTTGTGTTAAAGTCCTGCATTCCAAAGGTTGGGTGTACTCTAGGTTGTCACAAATTTTGTCTCTTTCTACCCACAAAGTGGAGAGAGACAGACCTCGTCTCTTTCTACCCGCGAAGTAGGAAGAGGAGATGCTTTATCTCTTTCCGCCTGCGAGGTGGAAGAGACAAAACCTAGTCTCTTTCCAGTCGCATGGCGGGAAGAGACAGACCTTGTCTCTTCCTACTCCGTGAAGGGAAAGAGAAAAAATCTCGTCTTTTTCTAGTCGTAAGCTGGTAAGAGATAAAGGCTGCATCCAAGTCTATCTCAAAGCATCAGAAACGACACACGCGTCTGCTGAACATCACGGCGCCATTACCCTCGCACAGCCACCACTAGCACAAAGCGAGTGCATCGCGTGTCACAGAAGCACACTCAGACACACAGAGCTTGCTAGTGTTTCATGCAGAAGGTCGACCTATGTTTTGAATAGGTATTCCAACATTTATATCAGAGTGTGTGCTTCCACTTAACTCATGAACATCAACCAAAATTCAAAATGCAATAAATGGTTCACGCTCATTTAACCGTCAATGCTTAGCAGACAAATTCAGAGGGAATGAAAGAAAATATGAAACACGATTACAATAATAATCTGAATGCTAAGAGAAAAACATCCTACACAAAACAAGAATAACTAGATTGTTAGATTTTAAGATTACTCAAAATCGGCATTAATTTATTTTGAGGCTTGTTCGAAGAAAATTGTCCTCGTTAATTTGAAATCTATGTCATGTATAACGATTCCAACTCACAAAGAAAATGAATAAGATGGACTTGAATAAAAAATAACTAAAGGTCAAAAATTCTCAGTATTAAAATTCTTGAAGCAAAAAATTTCTATAAATTATTACGTAAAATGTTATTACATATTTTGTGAAGTCAAAGTATATGCCTTCAGATACCCTCCATACTTGAGCATAAAAATGATTGATAACAAGGATAACCAATGCCAAACGTGTAGGGCCCATTTCACACTGAGCTAGCAAAGCAGCATCTAGCAAGCTCGCATGAGCTATCTAGCAGACGGTCTACGAGACTCGTAGGTAGGAATAGCACTATTGCGAGCCGTTGCCTTCACACTGACCTCGCACGTTTTATCCAGCATCCAGCATACGAGGTGACAATGCTATTCCTACCTACCTGTCTCGCAGACCGTCCGCTAGATAGCTCATCAGAGCTTGCTAGATGCTGCTTTGCTGGCTCTGTGTGAAATGGACCTAAGTTCGCAACTCCCCCAAACTGCTATAATTCAAATGCTGGAGCACACAACCCATGTCGGGATTTATCACCCACGCTCACGACTAATATATCGAAGACCTACTAGTACGAGAACAAAAAATACTATTATATCTGTAATTACAGAGATTTTCAGATTATAAAAGTTAGTTTAAGCCTCCGTTCGAGTAACAATAGTGAGCCACATAATGAGACACGTGGCCTGTTTTCGACGTAGGGGCAGTCGAGATTGAAAGATTAGTCATTTTCTGGTCAAAATCCTCAATTTTTTTTCCGGCCCAAAACTTGACTATAGAATGCTCAACATCCGTCAACCCAATTATTGCTTCTAAAACGCCAAAACTTCAAGTTATTTAGACAGAAAAAAGTTGGCGAGTAACTTTAATTCACAGAACATCTCACAGACGTCACACGATCTCAAGAGCATCTCGTAAATTTGATTTCGTATTTTATGAATGTATATTACAAGTATGGCATCATGATACGTAATACCAGCATTGTAATGTTCCACTGTTAAGAAAAACTGATGCCATATTTTTGAATCACGCATGTAGTGAATCTCAGGCGGTGAGGAACATTGTTGCGAACAACCGAAACTATGCGAATACACAATTTTCATAGTAATTGACTCAAGAGCCATGAAGATAATGCTCCGATTTATTCGGCAAAATTGCACGAGAGTAAAAAAATAATAGTTACATTCGGCTCTGTTCCAAGACAAAAAAATACCGCTATATTCGGCTTCATTCCAAGAAAGTACCTAAAATTACGGTTATATTTGGCTCTGTTCCAAAAAATTTGCTAAAATTACCGTCTCATCCGGCACTATTCCAAGAAAATTGCTGAACTTAATTCACGAGGGAAAACAAGGACTGTAAAACTTCACTGAAACTCAAGTGAGCGGCATGAGATAGGGTAAGGATGCCCCGCACTTGTTGAAACAAAGCATCAGCCCTGAAATCTACAGGCTCGTCCTCTTCACCCAGTGGTCTCATTTACAGTGGACCCCCGCCATACGACATTAATCAGTTCCGGAGTTGGGATCGTAAGGCAAAATCGTCGTATGGCGGGCTGTAGCATATCGGCATCTGTGTGACGCCGTGACGCCGACCAATAGCAGACCAGCATCTTAGTGACGTAAGCAGTGAAAAAAACTTTGTATTCCACTTCGTAACGTGAAAAAAACGTAAGCTAGGGAAGCCCTAAGCCGGGGGTCCACTGTACGAAAGTCTACACTGAACCAGCCACACCACAGACAGGCCTATGTTATACAACCACATGTATCATAGTAGGAGGGTACTTCTTGATCTAGCTTCATACCTAACTTCTTGATAAATTCATAACATAGAGTTTGTCTGTCAATCTAGGATATTCATGATAGTAAATCTTTAAATATAAGCTGGTGTATTGTAGTTTATGTATCAACTTCTTCAAGTTATAAAGTTTCTTAGGGCAAGTTTGAGTCACACCCCCACACCCACCTCCTGTACACGAAGGTCAGGGCCCCACACACACCCGCCTCCTGTACACGAAGGTCAGGGCCCCACACACACTCACCTCCTGTACACGAAGGTCAGAGCCACACACCCTCCCACCTCCTGTACACGAAGGTCAGNCCACCTCCTGTACACGAAGGTCAGGGCCCCACACACACCCACCTCCTGTACACGAAGGTCAGGGCCCCACACCCTCCCACCTCCTGTACACGAAGGTCAGGGCCCCACACACACCCACCTCCTGTACACGAAGGTCAGAGCCACACACACACACCCACCTCCTGTACACGAAGGTCAGGGCCCAGAACACGCCCTCCTCCACCCACTGGGGCACAAAGAGGCACCGCATCACCGCCACGTCCAACATGGTCGCCAGCGAGGGTTCCGCCAGCGGGGAGTCGCCGCTGCTGCTGCCGTGTCTGTCACGTGAGACGGTGTGTATGGGGGCTGACTTAAGACTAACTTAAGCAGTACCACGTATTAGGCTGCTGTAATTCAGGCAGCAATAATTCGGGTAACAAATTCAGGCAGCATCACGAATTAAATGTCTCTATGAACTAACAAAATAGACAGTGGGTATGCGTGCTCACTTTGGTAATAATTAATGCAGCACCCCGAATGAGGCAGTAATTATTCTGGCAGCAATAATTCAGGTAGCACCACGAATTAAAAGTGTCTGTGGCGTGAGAAAATAGGCCTGTGAGTAGGCGTGCTTACTTTAGTAATAAGTGAGGGAGCCCCACAAGTGTGCTTCAAGTAACACCTCAGCAGCGTTACGGTACTGAAAAAATTCTCAATTTTTACGATATTGGTCACAGTAAAATAGTTTAAACACTCTCAATAGTTTATACACATTCCTCTTATTATATTATACTATAGCGTAGTAAAGAATAAGCTAGAGAATCAGACCCGTTGAGGCGGGGTGCGTCCCCCCTGGAGGGGTCCCCAGGCACGGGGTGGGGGGTGAAGGTGCTGGTGGTGCCCCCCGTCACGTCCGACACTGACAGCAGCGGCGGCCGCAGCAGCGAGCACGGGTACTCCGCCTGCGTGGTCAAGTGCGCCCTCAAATTATCCATCGTCTTCACTCAACTTCTACGGATTGGAATTCTATGGATTGGAATGGTGCGGATTGGAATTACAAGGATTGGAATTATAAAGATTGGAATTATAAAGATTGAAATCATATAGATTGGAATTGTACAAAATGGAATGATGTGGCTTAGCATGAACGGATTGGATTTATATGGATTGGAATGGTGCGAATTGGAATTAAAAGGATTAGAATTTTATGGATTGGAATTAAAAGGATTGAAATTGTACGGACTGGAATTGTAGGTACTGGAAGTGTACGGATCGGAATAATGCGGCGTGGAATAATGGAGCTTGGAATTATACGCTGCCGCACAACACCGCTGTTCAACAGGAGGGTAAGAACACAAGACTCACCTTGTACACATGCGACTCCCTGTAGTAGTCGCTGAAGGGGTCAGATCCCAGCCGGAATATTACCTGGAAATAAATATAAATGAGCCATTCCGTTTGGTAATATGTGTCTAGCTGTTCTTTTTTATGTACGTACGTGATTTTCATTTTAACCAGGCGTGGAAATAATGAATCAATTTATGGAAGTTTCTTCTTCGAAGATGTCAAACCTAAGCGTATTTTCCAAATTTGATCACCAATCACCCAAGATATGTAACAGAATGATCGGAAATTTCACCTTCATGTCGGTAGTGGCCGTTTTAATGACATAGAATGAAATAGTGCTCGATGTTGTCATAAGTGCGACAGTCAATCCTGCATTTTTAAGCTTCCCAGCCTACTCGAAAATGCAGGTTTGACTGCCGCACTCTGTAAATACACAAGCTAACACCAAAAAAACTCCAACTCACGACGTGAGCAACAAGCCCCAACACCCCAGCTCCACCCCCNNNCCCCCCCCCCCCCAACTCACGACGTGCTCCTCCTCATTGCTGGAGGTCTCCTCAGGGATCGTCTCAGGGAAGGCGTTCTCGCGCCCCAGCCCGCGGATCTGCGGCACAAACACGCCAGGTTATTGCAGCTGCGCCTTCATTCTAATTTTATAACTTGTTATTTATATATCATTTTATTTGTATTACATATATTATACAGTTGTTACATTATTATTTTGTTATTATATGCCTTATAGTTAATACCTATATTTATCTAGTTACTGCTCCTTTATAATTATATAATTTGTAGGTACATTTATTTAGTTACTGCTCCTTTATTATTATATAATTTGTAGGTACATTTATTTAGTTACTGCTCCTTTATAATTATAAAATTTGTAGGTACATTTATTTAGTTACTACTATGCGTCAATATGCAATAATCGCTGTAACATGAACACATCCCTTTTGCATCGCATTGCACCTTTTGATAGGGGTTTTTGGAGTCTCGGGTACACAGGAATCAAGGTAGATAGAACACGAGGTGGACAGAAGTAGCAGGCAGAGTATAAGAAGCACCACACACACAACAAACATCACACAACACGCGCAAACACACACACACACAACACACACGAGAGTATTACCCTATTTCGTGAACATAGACTACACAAAAAACACACACCTCGTGTGAAGCGACACACACACACACACAACACACACAACACACACAACACACACACCTCGTGTGAAGCACCACACACACCACACAACACACACCACACACACACACACGCACACACACCTCGTGTGAAGCACCACACATCACACAACACACCACACAACATACAATACATCACACAACACACACACACACACAACACACACATCACACACAACACACACACACCTCATCATCAAGCCTGATGTCGTCAGGCAGGGGCGAGTCGGAGCCCGAGAAGCTGCTGACGGAGTGCAGGCCCACGCTGTACAGCTGACACTCCTCGTCAGGCGTCGCTGCTGCGCGGCATGACGTCAGTTACTCTCCTGCTGCTGCCTGCTACTCTCCCCTCCTGCTGCTGCCTGCTACTCTCCCCTCCTGCTGCTGCCTGCTACTCTCCCCTCCTGCTGCTGCCTGCTACTCTCC
>JACJUY010011113.1:0-26588 GCA_014220935.1 Platorchestia sp. MABIK
AACGAAATTATGACATTTCCATGCTTATAATATTGCCACACAAAAGTCGACGTGACCAAAAACCATGAAACTATAATTTTACAAGAGAGAAAAAAAAAACTTCACCAAGAGCCGGGATTCGAACGCACACGATGCAGGTACAGGGCTGAAAACGACAAGGCTTTGACCAGCACGTTGCAACAGCGCCTCATAACTAACGTGACCACGGCATTCGTCAGCGCGAATTTTTGGGCTAGGAGAACGTTGCTCTCTTTTATCCCCAGAAAACGTAGGAGACTTTTGTTATACTCTCACAGTTGGAGAATGAACTGATGTTTAAAATGAAACCAATTTCAAATTTTTAGGTGGAATTGTTAAGAAATTACAATGCTATCAAAATGAGCCTTTTAGAGCAAATCGGCCGACTATTGAGGGGTCACGAGAGCCCCTCTTCCTGCCCCCCACAGGGGCGTAAAAAATTTATCAATTACATAAAAATGTTGTACTCGTCACGAGCAATAATTTGGTCCTAATTTCAAGATTGTACGTCTTATAGTTCAGAAATTACCCTTTTGTCAGGGTAATTCGGGAAGGATCTAAGATGGGTTCTCAAAAAGGGCTAGCCGGTGTCGTGTGTTCGATATTTGAAATATAGAATGTTCCGCTCTTTCATTTGAAAGTAATTTAAAGTCGATCGATGCATTCTTTCGAAAGTTACGAACGGGTCAACTTATGTTTTCGGACGACGCGCGAGTCGGAAAGGCTTATCGATAAACTTCTGTATTTTCCAGAAAACCGTTAGGGTGGTGGTCGTATGTTCGATATGGGAAATAGAAAATGTTCCGCTCCTTCATTTGAAAGTAATTTGAAGCCGATCGGTGCTTTCTTTCGAATGTTACAAGCGGGTCAACTTATGTTTTCGGATGACGCGCGAGTCGGAAAGGCTTTTCGATAAACTTCTGTATTTTCCAGAAAACTGTTAAGGTGGTGGTCGTGAATTCAATGTGGGAAATAGAGAATATTTTGCTCTTTCACTTAATAGTAATTTGAAGCCGATCAGTGCATTCTTTCGAAAGTTACGAGCGGGTCAAGCTATGTTTTTCGGACGACGCGCGAGTCGGAAAGGCTTATCGGTAAATTTCTGTGTTTGCCAGAAAACCGTTAGGGTGGTGGTCGTGAATTCAATATGGGAAATAGAGAATGTTCCGCTCTTTCATTTGAAAGTAATTTGAAGCCGATCGGTGCATTTTTTTAAAAGTTAGAGCGTTTCAATGCGTCTTCCAAAGCTACCCCTTTTTACCCTGTTTTTAGGGGGAAAGACTGTTAAAAGTTTGTGTTCGCGCGAGTGGTCGAAATTTGGCGCGCCGGTGCAATATTCAAAGAAGTTCAACACGTCCGTTTCGTTTCCGCGGTTGTTAACGGTTGGTTCGGTTAGGGTGTAAGTAATAGAATTGGGAAATCGACTTTACTGATCAAATGAATTTTTATCCTTCCTAAGAAATAAGTATGAAATGCAATCGCACGATAACTTTTCACCTCGGATGATAATTATTTTCTACAAAGGTCGCGAATAAGATGAAATACCATTCACTTATACAGGTACGTGAATGAGGAATTTACCCTGTGGTACACATGTATTCCAATACGCAGGGAACATGTTAAGAAGCAAGATCAAAATTGAAAAAAGACTGCTATGGACCGAATATAAGAGGTCCGTAATGAATAAAGAATTTATACATATCTTTTTCGCACCCATCAGTACGGAACTTCCCATTTTTTACCGGGAGGAATTGGAAGAGTAGTGAATTCTAAATACTGCGGTATTGCGACGCGGGGAAAAATCATTCGATTTGTATAGCAAGTGAAGAGAAAAAAGTGACGAGAAGAGACCTTTCATTATGTAGTGGAACCATGGGGCATCTATGGACAAAGTGCGTCTCCACCAGAGATATCCTGCACAAAAAAACGGTTTGTTAGAAAGAAGAGGAAATACAAGCAAAGAAGAGGTAGTGAAAAATTGCATGAAAACTAGTAGAAGCATTGTGGTCACGAAAAATGGAAGTCTCGAAGGCCTCTCCATAGCTGAATATGCCGCATCGAGCAGTTTCTCTCCTGGTGGCGCCAGTTCCCATTGCATAAGATAGGCAAACTTAACTAGCCTAACTTTGCTGTTAATCCTATTCCCCCTGATGGGTATGAATACAGTATTTTAATTGCCAACCAACTTGAATAACAGTAATTTCGAAATATCGCTGAAATCATAGCCTATTCTTTTAAAATTGTATTTTCCTCAGGAAAAATTTCTACACAACGAAAAGAGACTAAGTATCCTGTTATGTCAAAGGACAACAATAAATTTTTTGTATCTTTCCTGTTTGGTATTACAGGGCAGCGTTCATCTACTCCGTAACATTTAAGCAACAATAATGTGTTAAATTTAAAACGAAACCCGTACATTTCTTTTCTTCGTTGCTAGCTAAGCTCCTACTCATGAATCTGAGAAAATTAAAGAACTACCCTATAAATTTTCCTATCGGGAAACGAAAAGGGCAAAACTTGTTATTTGGACAAAATGACAGGTAGACTCTACAACAAAATTCCACAGTCCACATTTAAGCTTCGTATAATTTGCACCCCAACAAAGGTGCTCCTAATGAACTCGCTAAGTCGGAGACCCGTCAAGTGCGCAGACGCCGAGTCGGATTGCATGTGAACTTGCATAGCCAATACAAGCAACTCGACACGCATTGCTTCCAACTTTTTGTGGCCGGAGATCTTTTAAAATATTCAATTGCCATTACTTCCAACTTCTTTCGGGACAGGGATCCTTTAAAATATTCAATTGCTGTTGCTAAGCGGCTTGGAATGCAGACTAATCCGACAATGAATACACTCCATAATTTTGCGACGCTGTTCTTGAGGTGACTGTTTTTTATAAGAAGTCTGATGGCTCCCAATCGAAGACCTTGTCTTGTCCGGATGGGACCACTAAATGTTACGCTCTCAATTTGACAAGGCGAATTCACAATTGCTTCTCTAGATGTTTATCTAGCTTTGAAGTGCAATATGTTGTTCAGTTTAACAACTGGTTACTCGAGTAATACCTTTGACATATAATAGATGACTTTATGGCAATTCATTGAAAGTTGAACTGAGTTCTAGATACACAAGGCAAACCAATGAAAAGATTGCACTCAATAACCGTGCAAAAGGGAACAGTATCTCTTTTTACTTAGAGCAACAATACTCAACTATTTTTTAGCTTTACACACGATAGCCTCGCTTTTGTATGCAATCATGTTGTCATATTATTTGTGCAATGAAATGAACGATAGAAATTTTTGTCAGTCTGTAGTACACTAGCCTCAATGAACACATTCCTGCGCACTACTTCTGATTAAACTCCTTTCAAACAACAATGACTCAATTAACACATTGACTGCGATACGACCCATCGGTGGGTCGTTTGAAAAAGTTTAAACAATCTTTTAAAATAAATGGTATTCAACCGACAGTTAATGTTCGATATTTATAAAATTTCTAACAACTTTTGAATTTAAATTTGAGTTAAAGCGAGAATTTGAATGATAGTTCATTCCGTTTGGGCTCCATAACAAGCATTGAATATTCATACAGAATTTTAGCAGAACGGATCAAAGTAATGAAAGTGTCTAGTAGGTTTTCCCCCTTCAAGCAGTTATGCTTATAATAATAAACAAAAGAATGAAACGAAAGCAAATAAATTTGCTGCGTACATTGGGTCCCAACATTGTTCGTACAGTTCAACGGTTACTGGATAAAGTGCTACACAATAGCGGAACGTTTCTCTTTACCGTAATCGTTTATCTCTTCAAATTTCTCTTGAGATAAAACAAAACACCTGTCTTCAAGCCTAGAAGGAATTCTCACGACAAGTCTCATTTTCAAACTTTTCAGTGCAAAACGGCCATTTTGAAACTAAGTCATTTGAAGGTGTAGATGAAGTTATCAAACGAGATGATGGAGAAAAATGACCAACTATTGTACGCATTTGTCAGCTGTTCGCCGTGAATGTTAAGCAGGGAAATGGTGCAAAAGAGACTAATACTTCACCTGAATCGTAACATTCAAAGGATCTAATAACGCGAATTAAGGGGATCTACTACCCTGTATTTTACCTAATATACCGAATTTTTCATACTTCACTGTTCACGTTTCAATTGCATCTAGAGAAACGAAAATGAATACAGATGTATAAAATTGACTTCTGAACCCATTTTCTCCTATAAAAATTTTCGATTTTCGCAATAGAAAAAAGTTGGATGGATGCATATAAGCCAACTTTTGCTGCGCTGATAATTTAATACAATAAACTTTAATTCCACTTCAGACGTACCTTGAATTGACATACTCAGATTTTGTAATTCAATCTATTTCAATAAACTTATGCTTTCGCTCATGTTAGCCATGAAAATTGTTGAAGCTGAGTTGGTATTTCTTTCCGCAACGAATGCGCTTGTATGCTAGAATACTGTGTTTAGATTAGATTATTAGATTCTTAGTTAGCTTTAAGCCTTCCAATCCGCCAAAAAGGCGATCCAAAAAGAGGAAGAAGGAAGGGACCATTTAGCACGAAGTTAAGGGAACGCACAATCTATGCAGAAAGGGCATAAAAACAGTAAGTTAAGAAAGAAGATTATGAAAAAAGATTAAAAGAAAAGAAGAACCAACATAAAAGGGAACATTCTTTTAATTGCATACGTTTCGGAATCTCCGATTCCATCATCATTGCTGTAATATAATGAACAAAAACGATAATGAACAAATTGCAAGAACTATAAGAAACTAATGACAGCATACATGCATCGAAAAATAGCTACACCTAACTGTTAAAAAACTGAATTTTCTCAAGTATTCAAGGCCATACAAACACATGCACCCGAATTCAAACTATTCAACAAACACAATAGCATCTACACAAAAGAACATAACTATACACATAGACATCCAAACACCCTTCAATTTACTCTGTTGGGGCAATGTTTAATTTCATTGCACTCTGATATGATTTAAACAAGGTCTATGGGTAAAAATGAACAAGGATTCCATAATTCTGAGATCAAATTCATCTGTAACTCTGCAAAGCGTGGAGAAATTAGAACTTTCAAAACGGTGATTTGATTATGACAATGATCTCTGATAGTTGACTGGGAGGGAGATGAGTATGGACGGCCGGCTCTATGGGAGATACCAGAGTGTTGGCTGTGACGAATAAATAGCTGGAGTGCGGTACTTCCAACTCATGACTGCAGACTGCAATCCCATTCATACAAATAGACAACCATTTCTCAGGCACTCTTCCAAACGCTTTCCTATTAAAAAATGAACCTATTATTAAACTATTTCTATAAAATGGTTGCACGTCAATGAAAGTAAAACGTGCCACCATTTTATAGAAATAATTAAAAATAGATTCAGTTTTTAATAGGAAATAGCGTTCTTTGTTTTACAGCACTGATGATGGAATCGGAGATTCCGAAACGTATGCAATTAAAAGAATGTTACATTTTATATTGGTTCTTCTTTTCATTTTACGTATTAGATTTCCAAAATATCGTCCTTTCAATTCTAGAAACTAGATAAAAGTCGAAGAAAAAAGTAGTAGGTACTGAAAAACAGGATAGCCGTGAACCGAAAAAAGGTGATCATAAACATGACTACATTTTATTTCAATGAAAAGAAGGCCTACCTAACTCTCAGCTCGGGCCCTCATATTTTCCCCCTTGGAGTGTTAATTCCCATAGATACAATAGTTGGATCCTCCAGAGGGAAGAAAACTGTGTTTGTAAATGATCACTTTTTCTAGGTATATACCTAAATCTAGATATTATCTTGATTATATTTTATGAAATACGGAGTGAGGTTGCCTTACATCAAACCATGATTTTTGTTCGCAGGTCATCATGACTTTTTCAATTATGTCGAAAAACTACGATAGCTTTATTCTACGCCGAGAATTCCGCGCTGAAAAATTTAGCGCATCTTGGATTGAAAAAACAACAGTGGGAGAACTGCCGACCTACGTAGCATGTATAGACACTTAGATCTACAATACTACACCACGACGTTCAATAATTACACTAAAAGAAGAAAGCTATTTCATGAATTTCTTCTGCAAACAACGGACGCTGCTGAAGGAGGTAAAAAAATTACTGTGTTGGTGCACTGTGAATGTTAGGGCGTGAGACATTTTATGGCAATTTCATTTCGGGACCCTTGTTCGAAATGAAAAAATATGATATGAAGCATATGGATGTTTGATCGAACATGAAACCGCTTGACTCCGAAAACACGAAGAAGTTCAGTGGAAAATATATTAATTGCTTGCAATCTACAGTAACGAAATTATAGATGCAAGGTTTTGAAGGACTAGGTTACCTGACCGTTCAAGTACTGCGAAGTTTCATGCATGCAGTAAATGCTGATGCCAGCCTCTAATGGTCGGTGCTGTGATGAATGAAAATTAACGGTCTAGGCGAAGGAACTAGATATTCCTTTTAAAATTAACTTTCGTACGAAAGCATACCTTCCTTAAGCAGGGCCGAAAGGTACAACGGAACTGATATGTAAAGGGAGCAAATGTATTTTTGATATCCGATAAATATCCAAGTGTACGTACTCATTAAAGGTATGAATGTAAACTACCACGTTGTAGCATCAGTTCAGCTCGGTTTTTAACTACGGTAACGTGACCTTTCGTAGAAATATGCTTGATTACCACAGCTGACCCCATTCTGATGTCTTGGGTTACGATGCAAGGGCTCAAGTATGTTGTTACAATAAAGCATCTAGCTTTAGGTAATCGCCGGAACTTATTCACGATCTGAACAATGCTGACTCGCACAACACAAATAACTCAGGGCAAAATTGTGCCTTTTTCTCTTATCCTCTCAGCATTTTAATTTACCCTAATTTTATTTTCTGTTTAGTTTAGAAAGCTCAAGAGTGAAACTCTACTTTCCATAAATTAAAATAACATTGCATTGAAATCATTTTTCCACACGAGAACAAAAACGCCATGAAAATTATTGAAAAACAGTGCACAGACGTACATTTAGCGTTCACGAAGGTGGAAACTATAGAAGGTGAACACTATGTAAAGGGTTAAAAGTTAGGCTAATATTGCATTAACCTCGACTTTGAAATTGAATTACAAAAAAGTATAGCTATTTCTTTAACGTTAGCTAAACTGTGTTTTAGTGTTTGGTGCTTAATACTAGCTGTCTTACACTGAATATTATAGAATATAATATCAGACTATAAACGGGAGAACTTTAGAGAGATAGAAATTTTGTGCTAATCAGTCACCAGATTTCGAAAACTCAACGGTCACGGATGGAAGGCTTGAACTGAGCGCATTGGGAGAATGGAAGCACGTGACATACAGTAGTTATAACATCACGTTAGGTTTACATATATAATAAATACCTTGGATAATTCTTGCTCGGAAGTTTTAGTAGTCAATTTGGAGTTTAATGCGCTCACGGAAATTAAAAATTCTGTTACAAAGAATCACTAAAGGAACACATTTAAAAACGTTTTACATGAGGGACATTCTGCTCGCTGATGCGTAATTTTCGAATTATTCAACTTTGAAGTTATCGGAACGTCGTATATAAAATTGAAGGAACGGACACGTAAACATGCTGTAATACGGTGTTGACGTAACGATGGGTGTGGTTAGGTTAGGCAATGTTAGGTTAGATAAACTAGCCTAAAATAACATAAATCACCCTTAAATAGCTTACCTTAACTTATCCAAACCGAGCCGTGTTAATTTTCCTCCAAAAAGTGGGCGTATCCAGCCAGAAAAGTAGGCGTGTCCCGCCAGAAAAGAAGGCGTGTCCCGCCAGAAAAGTGGGCGTCACCCAACAATGCGGCGACTAAGCAACCGATCATTTAATGTTATTCCTATCTGAGCGTAATTATTGTTATGTCTCTAAAATAACGCATAAGCGAGCAGAATGTCATTCGTGTAAAACGTTTTGGTCAATATCGGGTTTAATGCGCTTACGGAAATCAAGAATTATGTTCCCAAGAATCACTAAAGGAACACATTTAAAAACGTTTTACATGAATGACATTCTGCTCGCTGATGCGTTATTTTAGAGACATAACAATAGATAGGAATAACATTACATGGCCGGCTGCTTAGTCGCCGCAGTTGGGTCACGCCCACTTTTCTGGCAGGAGACGCCCCCTTCTTGGCGCGAAATTAACAGCCTCGGTTTGGGTAAGTTCAGGTAAGCTATCTTAGGTTGATTTATGTTATTTTAGGCTGGTTTATTTAACTAACCTAACATAACCTACTCTAATCTCACCCATCGTTACGTCAATACCGTATTACAGCAAATTTACGTGTCTGTTCCTTCACTTTTAAATAAGACGTTCCTATAACTTCAAAGTTGAATAATTCGAAAATTTCGCATCGGCGAGCAAAATGCCATTTGTGTAAAACGTTCTTTAATGTGTTCCTTTAGTGATTCTTGGGAACGGAATTTTTAATTTCCGTGAGCGCATTAAACCCGATATTGACCAACGTTTTTAAATGTGTTCCTTTAGTGATTGTTTGGAACCGAATTTTTAATTTCCGTGACAGGCTTAAATTCAATATTGACCGAAATTACTATGAGTACTAAAAATCTAATTAAAACCCTTGCCTTCATTGTTGAATGGGCATTTGTTGAGGAGAAGACAGTTGTCGATTTTCCAGTTTTTGTTGCTTGTGTAATGGTAATTAGATCGAAATGACCAACTTTTCTTCTATGCACTTTCCGTCGCAAATGAGTTTTAACGAGTTATAGCGGTAGGCTAATTTTCGTCTTCCATAGCAATTCCTTTGTTTCTAACGTCAAAAATCGTTGAGTGTCCTTTGCATAGAAAATTTGAGGGGAGACTCCGATAGAATCTCTGTTACGACGGCTTGAATGTGTTCGAATGAATGTTACGTTAGGGGACCTTAGGTTCCGTTAGGTTAGATTAATTAAGTTACGCTTAGTTACCGCTATAACTCATTGAATACTCATTTGCGGCCGAAAAAGCATAAAAGAAAATTGGTTTATTCCGATCTAATCACATTATACAAGTAACAAAAATTCGAAAATCGATTAGTGTCTTCTCAACATTTACCGTTGAATGTCGTGTTGAGCTTTTCGACTTCCCAGGGCCGTAATAATGTAAAATTCATTTTCTCAAGACATTACAATATTTGAACGTTGATGACAGATAAAACCTTCAAGTTTCCCAAAATCAGCACCTCTTTTTAATGACGTCTTTGTTGAACACTTCACGTTTGTTGAACTATTTTCAAGTTATTTTCTAGACTTTCAGTATTCAATTTATCATTTTTATGCTACCTGTTCAAACAGTTTCTTTAACATGATTGCCGCAAAAACGTGATGTCTCTCAAATCATTTCATAATATTTAAAAACACACTGTTATGTTGACATTTTTGGGTTGCATACTACCTACAATCCAATGCTTATTTTTCGAAATTGTTGAAAAATTAAGGGTCTATTAATTGACTCTTGCTTGGTAAGGGTTTAATTTTTTTCGTGTAAAATTTGGAAGCGCACACTTGAGCAAAGGACTGTACGTGTAAAAAAACTCGCAGAAACTGTTTCTTAACAGTCATTGCAGAATTGGGGAAAATCTGAACAATTATTGTTCAAAATTTTCGACAAATTGCATCTCTCATTTCGACGATGATGAATTTATCACTTAAATGAACTAATTTGAAAACTTTAATGCACAGAGTTTGGAATGGACTGTGAATCACTGTAATGTGATGGTGAGGTGGTATCATCATAGAGACGTGGTACCACTATAGCAACATAGTCCCCTGTGTACAACACACGGCAGATAAAAATATTCACTATATCACGCCTATCATATATGTCGGAACTGATTTTTTTGAACTAGGATAATTTTTACCAATAACTTGAATGGATTTTACATTAAAATGAATAAAATGAGCACATTTATCATGAATCATATTATGGGTTATAAGTTATATAATATATACGTATTACGTTATTTAGAATAGTATCTTTATATTATTATTTTAGTTGTTTTTGATTCGTATAAAACTATCGACAGACGTATTAATATTCAAGTAATGCTAAAGTCCTTTGTTCATATTTTTGTATTCATTGGGTAAGACATTGAACTATTGGACGATTCGATCTCCTTACCAGGATTTGGTTAATTTCATGAATTTTTGTCTCTTCAATACAAGTTTCTTCAGCTTCGTTCGTTCCCGTATGTCATTTATACATGAATTTAAATTATTCTTAATTATTTTCCTTGAAAATCATACATATACAGTGTATGTATATCATACATATACAGTAAGAACATTTGAAAAATGTAAAAATGTACCTTTTAAAATTGCCATCACCTTTTTCACAGACAGGATAAGGAATTGAAACTGGTATTATTGGAGAGAAAAGAGTTAATTTTTATTTTTACTTAAATTTTATTGATAATTCCCGAGTCGAATTCGAGTCTTCATCTTGGATAAGAGTGTGCGTTCAAAAACTTTTTTACTGATCTTCCTTCATTTTAAGGTTTCTTGCAAGAAACTGGGATTGCCTTTTTCTGGAAGTTCCTCTGAATCGTTATTTTGTTAGGTTGGAATTGGTATTCCAAGAAGAATTTCTTCCGAGTCCCGACGACGGATCCAATTTTCGCCATTTCTTCAATGATGACCTTGCGTTGTTGAAGAGTCAGTTGAGCCATGTTTGCTGATGACAATAATCTTCTCTACTGCACCTCGGATGCTTGTGCTTATTTGAAGGGTATACCAGATAATTAAGAAAGCATTGAACTTTACCCTTTCGGATGTTCTATGTCACAGTCTCCAATTTCATATATATAAAAGGTTATTAGAATTTTAAAAGGTATACATTTTTAGCAACCACCTTGTGTACGCATATATACTGTATTTGTATATGTACATATATACAATTCCGTTATTATACATCCTCTTTTCATAAAGATATTACAGTGACTAAAAAACATTAATTAGACTCCTAGATAGTAGTTCGGATCCTAATAAACAGATTTCACCTAGTTAGAAATTTTTTATGTGTTTTCCTTGAGAAAATATGACTTTAAAGAATAAGGCCTGAGAAGCAAGGGAGACACGGAAATTTGGTGCTGCATAAATTTTAAATTTGCTGAAAATTTATCAATCAAGGGCTATTGTGGAATGAATTGACATGAATATGGACTACTAGACTAGCAAAATGGTTTAACTTCAACTAACCAATGAAAAATGGCGAATTTTTTGAGCTTTCCATTAATGGAACGCTGGCGGGTAATGGGAAAATAAAAATATTATATCCGGAACTAAACTTAAAACACTTGTAATGAGGAGACCAAAATCGATTAAGTTAACCATATCCTGGTAAGGATATTTATTCGTTCAATAGTTCAATGTTATACCCAATGAATACAAAAGTGGAAAAAATACTGTATTTTAATACTAATTAAAGATTCATACGGTAGTTTTAGACGAATTCATACCATATCCCTAAACTTTTTGTCATACTTTCTTGACATAAAATTTTACGCGAGAAAATGAGCGCGAATTCATAGCGGAAGATTTCATTAAACATGATTCATTAAATGAAACTCGCATTCAAACAATTCTCGATTTTGCTGTGACGAGTACTTGCTGCGGCAGACAGCTTTACTTTCACTCTATTTCGAGCACACTCGTCGATTTCTCAGAAAATCGAAGCCGTACCTCACAGGTGGTCCAGATCCAGCCAGCCAGAGGTGGGCAGGTGGTCCGGTTGTGTGCTTGGCTCAGCTTTGATAATCTGCCCATATTTACGAGCGTGTTTCAGACCAGTGTTGAAACTATAATGGAGAACCCTTGGGCCTCGAGCGGCTGTTTGAAGTCTGGATGGGGCACCAAGTGCCGCAAAGGGCCTGCATTACACGGCAGGCTGATGCGGAACAACCAATTCCTTCTTAATTGGCCGCTCACAAGAAAATTCCTACGCCTGGTGATATTCGCGAGAACAAAGGGACATGGAGTTGCTTGCTATGGGAGATCAGATAAAGAGATGTAATTTTCAAGGAGACGATGTTGGTTTTGTATTATTTGTAATACGTTGCAAGAACGCTTAATACAGTCGCTCGAAAGCTATGTTTAGCAAGGATAGAGCCCAGAAATAAAGTGTTAGTAGTTAAGGCGAGTGAAAAGGACCAAGTGACAACACAATTATCAAGGGTTGAATTTTTTATTGAAGGAAGGTAAGGAAAGCCCTTCTTTACGTAGCTATGATATCATACTTTAAACAGAGCAATGGGTGAGTACTAAACCCGATATGGAGTCGTAAATAATGTTTCTTGGTTTAAGCATCCAATAATAGTACACAAAAATATATCGTAAAGAATTACAGTAGGTAAGTTACAAACGATCCTCGAATTATACGTCATCTTATGCTAGCCTCAACTTGTACAGGTAGTAAAAATTAATACCAGTTGTTCAGAACTCTAATCAAGCTTCGTATAAGTAACTACTGGGTCTAATTTTTATCTTATGAGCTTTTCCTAGATGACGTTTGCCTGGATGATCAATTGCTCTCAACCTTCTTCTGGCCGAGATTTTCTTGGGAAAATAACACACTCCAGAAAAGGGTGAAATGTTTCTTTTTTAGTCTTAAACGCATAATCATTTACATCCACCCATTTTACTTTCAACATTGTTTTGTGATATCTCAAAAGCCTAAACTCATGTTTTAATGCACATGGGTATCAACAAGAGCTTTTTCCTTAAAACATCATTATTTTTTATTGCTCATACTGTATCTACATTCTACATGCATTATCAAACTTAAAATAACTTAACGAAGAGAATTTATTTTCATGCTTTGCTGCCAATTATTTGTTCGACAATAGACATGGGCATATCAATGTATGTTCACCAACTCAGTATCTTTATGTTAACGTGTTAAAAACCAACGGTGTTTTTGTGCTGCCTTTATTCGAAATAAGCCGTTTTTATTTCTATTTTTTATTAGTGTCTGCTCCCATGAGCTTCAGAACAGCGGGCGCAGAAGTAAAAAAAACTTCCAGTACTCCGAGAGAGAGTTTTTACCTTCAGTATCATGTGAACTGGAGTGAGCAGCCAGTGTTTACTTTTGTTAGTCAGCAGTCGAGAAGTGCGCACGCGCAGCAGACTGACCGTGAAATAAAAGTAAACTCCCGAAAAGGTGGAAATTTTGATTTACAGAAATAAAAAGAAAAGAGGTATGATCAGATGAAGCTTACTAATTAACGAAATCGAATCTAAAAAAGTAGCTCAAAACGAAGAGTTTTGGCTCAAAGTAATAACATTCCAATATTTTAAACTGCAAATAATTCAACACCGATGAAAGTTTGAGTAATTGGTCATTTGACATGACAACAGGAAATACATAAATTGAGCGGATAGAAAATTTCTAGGTATTCTGTATTTGAAAACATAAAAGAAGGTGAAGGTTGTAAGTTTGTGAGGCGGAATGCTGAAACAATAATCATAAAATGCATATAGCTAAAATTGAAATAGTTTTTTCATCTTGAGATCAAGCAGTAAGTGAAAATTATACGCGACATAATGAGAATATTTATTTTTTAAATTGACAGACGGAGTACTGCATACGTGCGCGTAACATTCGCAACAATGTTCTTTGTTACAAATAGTATTGGACCAAGTATTTTAATTCTAGTGTGCTTGGAAACCCAATACTTTGCTGCTTTTACTCAATACTAAATGCTTTGCTGCTTCTCTTAAATATTCACCTCTCTTTATTTGAAACGAGCATTTGAAGGATGATTTGTAAAATTTACCTACAGGTAAATTTACGTAGCATGAAATTTTTGGTGATCATTTGCATGTAAAAGAGAGAGTGCTTTTTATAGCGAATATGGACAAATACTAATGTTTCGCTTCTTGCAAATCCTAATTATGAATAAAAGAGCAAAGAAAGTAGCTTTTAAATTTAACATTCTTATTAAGACAGTCTAATAATAAAAGAAGAACGTTTCGACCCGTTAGGTCATTCTCAACTTCTGTCGGTAGAAAATCACAAAATCTAGTCATATTCACAGTAAATTGTTAGACGATGAAAAAAATAAACACCACACTAAAAACTTACAAATACAACCTAAACTAGCTGAAGAGGGAAAGCGGACTGAGTATCATTCAAAACTGGTTTTGTCGTTAAAATATACGGGGATTCTAAAATACGAAGATTTATAACACCAGATGTAGATCCAATTACATTGAAATCGTTTAAGCGCACTGGAAGATCGCATTTCTCTGCATGAAAACGGATGGCAGAATGGGATGGCGTAGAGAGAAGGAGGCCTGTTCTAAAACTCCTACCAGCATGCTCCGCAACGCGAATACTGAGGGCCCGCTTAGTTGAGCCCACGTACTCAGACGCACAATTTGCGCAACGATGTTGGTAAACAACAGACGAGAGCATGCCTTTGGGAGTTCTATCTTTGTAATTGAAATAAGACCCTATTTTTAACTGTGAATTTTACCAGATTTTGTGATTTTCTACCGACAGAAGTTGAGAATGACCTAACGGGTCGAAATGTTCTTCTTTTATTATTAGACTGTCGTAATAAGAATGTTAAATTTAAAAGCTACTTTCTTTGCTCTTTTATTCATAATTAGGATTTGCAAGAAGCAAAACATTAGTATTTATCCATACTTACGACGTTGCAACGGCGAAGAGAGTTTGCGCTTTTTCTACAAATTGGAAAATACTTCGAAAAAGCTGGCAAAAGTGAAATTAGATTTCGAGTTTTTAAAGACCTGCAAAATTTACAACACCATACCGAAGTTTTTACGTTTCAAGCTCTACAAGAAGTCTTTAATGTCGTCACATTTTTACAAATCATGGCAGGCAAAACTTCTCGTGAATGAAATTTCATCAAAGAATAAATCTCTGAAGAAGCTGATAACCGAGGAGGAAACTCTTCAACAGAAGCTGCGGGCTGAATTTCCCCCTTTGACTTCGTTTCTATTCCTCCAAAATGTTAACCGGGCCATTTCTACGTTCTGCACCACTACGAAATCGACCCACAAGAAGAAGCTGCAGAAGTTGGGTATCTTCAACAGTGTCGAGCCCTGTGATCCATCAAAAGTTGTGTTTAATTTTAGTTCAGTGGAACTGGGTGCACGTCTCAAATATCTGCTCGCATTTGGCTTAGATTTTGATTTGCCGGTTTACAAATAGAATTTTTATCGGTATTTTCATCATTTTGAGCAACTTTCATATAATCTCCAATCCATGCAACGGGATGAGTTTCATAAATTTAAAGCAGAACTGAAGAACCTTGCATTTAGGTATTATTACAGTTTTAAACCGTACAAAATATTTTCTACTATTTTTAGTTACGCAGATATCAAGCTTTTAAAGAACCTTGCTTCTGATGATAGCATTATTGTCACACGGCCAGACAAAGGCAGGGGAGTCGTTATTTTAGATAGATCCAAGTATTTACAGAGGATGCATTGCCTCATTTCCGACAGAACCAAATTTAGGGAGATCACTGAACCTATCTTAAAATTTACTACTCGTGTTGAGGATAAGATTAACAACTTTTTGCGAAAATTGAAAAATTTGTCTTTAATAACTGTAGAGATTTACAAAACTTTGTCTGTATCGGGTTCTGGGCCGGGAACTTTATATGGATTACCAAAAATTCACAAACCAAATTTTAATTTAGATTTCAAATTTAGACCAATTTTTGCTGCTTACCGTACCCCGAGTTTTTCTCTCGCTAAATTTTCAGCTCCCATCCTGGCACCATTTACGTGTAACCCCTATACCGTTCAGAATTCAAAATCGTTTGTCGAAGAGGTTAAATCCCTTAACCAGGCCGATAATTTCTTCATGGGGTCGTTTGATATTGAGAGCCTTTTTACGAATATTCCTTTGCACGAGACCATTGAAATTTGTCTGAAGTACTTATTTGCTAACGTAGAATCAGTTATTGGCTTGTCAAAATCTTTATTCCGTGACCTTCTTCAGCATTCTGTACTAAATTCTTTTTTATATTTGACAACAAATTTTATCAGCAACTTGATGGTCTAGGAATGGGCCTTCCATTAGGGCCGACATTTGCCAATGTCTTCATGTGTTTCCATGAGCAACGGTCGTTAGACTCCTGTCCTTTAGATTTTAAGCCTACATTTTATAGGAGGTACGTTGACGATAGGTTTTTACTGTTTAAGAGTAGTTCTCATTGCAATCTCTTTTTAGACTACTTGAATGCACAACATCACAACATAAAATATACCATGGAAACTGAAGTTAACGGAAGTCTTCCATTCCTGGATGCCCTAATTACTCGCAACAATGGCAGATTTCATAGTTCAGTTTTTCGTAAACCTACTTTCACAGGGCTTGGAATCAGTTTTTTCAGTTTTTGCTCTTTCAGATTCAAGATAAAAAGCATTAAGATTTGGCTCTTCAGGGCATATTGTATATGTTCATCATTTTCCTTCTCTTCATAAAGAATTTGATTTTTTAAATAATTTTTTTTAAATGAAACGGCTTTCCCTGCCGACTCGTTGATTCAGCTATTAAAAATTTATTGAATAATAAATTTTACAGCAAGCCAAATTCATACTCGGTCAATAAAAAGCCATTTACTTCACATTATCATTTTTTGGGCACAAATCGGAAAGACTGAGGAAGGAATTGCATTTGCTTTTATCTAAACATTTCATGCGTATAGATTTCAAAATTATATTGGTTAATACGTTAAAAATAGGGTCTTATTTCAATTACAAAGATGGAACTCCCAAGGGCATTCTCTCGTCTGTTGTATACCAATATCGTTGCGCACATTGTGCGTCTGAGTACGTGGGCTCAACTAAACGGGCCTTCAGTATTCGCGTTGCGGAGCATGCTGGTAGGAGTTTTAGAACAGGCCTCCTTCTCTCTACGCCATCCCATTCTGCCATCCGTTCTCATGCAGAGAAATGCGATCTTCCAGTGCGCTTAAACGATTTCAATGTAATTGCATCTACATCTGGTGTTATAAATCTTCGTATTTTAGAATCCCTGTATATTTTAACGACAAAACCAGTTTTGAATGATACTCAGTCCGCTTTCCCTCTTCAGCTAGTTTAGGTTTTATTTGTAAGTTTTTAGTATGGTGTTATTTTTTTTTCTTTCTTCATCGTCTAACAATTTACTGTGAATTTTACTCGATTTTGTGATTTTCCACCGACAGAAGTTGAGAATGACCTAACGGGTCGAAACGTTCTTCTTTTATTATTAGACTGTCTACTTTCTTTGCTCTTTTATTCATTATTACGAATAGTGTTGAAAAAACTTTAGCGACGATGTTCTCTTTAGTTACCGTGAACCCAAAAGTTAAGGAAAACTCAATTGTGCATCATGAATGGCGATTTGATCTTTTCGATGTATATATTTCGACAATGAAATACAATGCTATCATTTTAGTGTCGGTAAACCATAAGATTATTGAAATTTCAACCAAAATCAGCATCATTTCTAAATAGGGTTAGACTTCACTTTCATTAATAACTGCAGAATGTGTTAATGCCTGGGCAAAATTACACGAAAAAATGATATTTTGGAGTGTTAGTTACCTGGGTCTAAGAACTAATTTCGAAGTGTTCACTGCATATTCAAGTCCATCTCTTTTCCCTGCCAAACAATGTTTTTTTTTCACGTATTTTCCTAAAAATTATTGTTTCTACAGTTTTATACATTAGAATGCAATTATCGTAATAGATAACAAGTAACGTGGAGAAGAGTCATAACAGGAAATCATACTTAGGCTTGCGCCTGAGCCCTGTGAAGGTTTGTGCAACACAATAAATGCAACTGTTGAATTGATATTGCAGCGCAATCGCCGCTGTGCGAGCAGGAGCGTTGGCAGTGCATAGCTCTGAGGAGCCGCGTCTCTCGTTCAAGTGGTCGGAATTATGGAGTAAATTGAACTTCAACTGAAGCTAAAATCTTCAGACGACAAGCGTTCAGTGAGTTACTAGACGATTTTTTGGACCAATCTACAGCGAACACGTTTGATTTTTTCTCAGTTCTGAACGAGTGAGCGTGTAAGGACCGTAGCGAGCTGTACACACCTTTCTCGATCACTTTCAAAACTTTTTTACCAGCCTTAGTGCTGTTCATGCATTTTCTTCTGCACTCTTTCCCCGACTTCATGTATTGGAATTATTTTTCTGAACTTCGAAAATTGTTCCTGAAAATTAGACATAAAAATTTTCCCCAGCATTTTATCCCACCTCGAATTCTTGCGCCATTTCTGAAGGAAGTTAGAAAAAATTCACAATTTAAAGGCCTAAATGTCTCATCGAAGAAGTTCTACGTATTGCGTATCATTGGGGATGATTTACGTTAGTTCATAATATTTTGCACATAAGAAAATAATTTGTTTTTTAAAGGGTTAACACTTTAACCTTACTACTGAATGCAACAGGTTTCACAGGTTTTTAACTCGTGTTGGACGGTGCAATGGGGTTTGGTGTGTGAAATTACCGGTGTGAAAAACTTGGTTCACAATGTCATCAACCATAACCGTCGTTCTAAGAGGTGTTTGCAATATTGTTTGCGCACTGGATTCAGAGATCACAAATATGCGAAAACCTCAACATTAACCACTAGCTAGACCCGTGTTTGAACATGGCTCTATCTTTGTTACCACCCCAATTAAGGTAGGTCAAACGTTGAGGGAGGCTGATTGAGCGAGTAGGAGACAAGGTTGCAACGGACGAGTCATGCAACTTCTTTGTGTCATTTCGATGTCACGTCTCTTCTAACTCGTCATTTCTGTTTCAGATATATTTAGAAACCGTCCATGTGTTTAGGGATACAAGTCTATTTTACGTCTATCTCAACTTATAGAGGTAAAAGTCGTCGCTGTTATTCAATTAATGCAAAGCTTGATTCCTGTCATTGATAAATTTTTGTCCGAGCATGTTGAAGTTTGCATAAGTTAATGTTCAACTTCGGGGTATACTGTATTATTACTAGCGAAACATTTCATCGAAAGTCGTATTGTTGATGACATTGATTTTTCAAGCTGGTAGAAGCTTGCAGTCTTTTTCGTTTGATTGTTTCCTCTTTCCTAATACATGGGAAAAACACACACAGTACACGCATTTTTGAACCAAAACGTTTTCTCTTAGTATTACTTATTGGTCAAACTGCATCTGCAGTGCTGTAATATCACAGCTCCGTTCAACTAAGTATATCATGTTATTTTTTCTGCAACACGCGTACGACAAGAATTGATTTACGAGACAAAAAAAAAATTGCATCTGCAGTGCTATAATATTTGGCACACAATTCAAAAATGATTCAAACATTAAACGTCCTAGGCAGTATTTTGAAACGAACTACGAAACTGAAGCTACTGAAAAGAAGATTTCATGGCAAACTCGTGTTGCGTGTGATATGGTGGTGCAATTTGATTCCACTTTTAGTTAAATATTTTGGAGATTTACATGGGGTGATTTGTGGTGAAGTTCTTTGAATTAATAGCTGAAATGGTTGAATAACTGATTATCCTTCAAAAAGTTAGGTAACATGCTTAAATTGTATTATCTTAACGAACAACTGAAATCGACAACGAAACAAAACTTCGTTTCTATTACGTGCGATATCTGCACGAGTAAGTCGATACAAAACGTAAATTGGAAACGTGGATTTCAAATTACGACAAAGTTTCAGTAATTAGCACGCCCGTAATTCTGAGGAAAAATTTCGAAGAATTCGTAAGCCGCTTGGTGTGTAGTGGAACAAATTTTCATTCAGCGAAAATGCGAAGGTAGCATCTCACCAGCCATATCGTTCTGTCTCTATCGTAAGGTCAGCGCAACATACGTAGTGACTTCGTCACTTTCCGTAAATGCTCCAGACTGGAAGGAAATCTCCTGTAATCCCAAGGTAAAGTTAAACTAACGTCCTCAGAATAAAAATTCCCAGACACGGACTTTCACTGGAAAATCTCTCTTACTTTGAGTCAAACATTTCCGAGAACATGTGAGTCGGTGTCGATTAAGGCCGGGCCAGATGGCGGGCTGCCCGGTGTTTGCTTACTGTGGACACAGCTATTCTCAATGGTGCCGGCCTCCCATGGATAAACACAGAACGCTATGCCAGCCTACCTTCTCTTTGGGCAAAGAGGTCTCTGCATACACGGAAATGCAGGCAGGCAGCACCCAGATCTAAATATTAATTGCGAAAGTGAAACTCAGCTTTGTGTTGAGGTGATGCTTGTGCCTACGCGGGCTGCTGCGTTTTGTGTCTAATTGGATCACAAAAGTTGAAAGTCGTCTTTACGTAGAAAACTCACCGAATTTTAATCACTCGTGGTGGACGTTTTTACTGTTTAGTTCGTTCCTAAACAAATGGAAAGGGAAAACTCTAGAGATTAAATGAAAATTTGATGAACGACATATACGGTATTTCGTCCAACACGCGTATAGAAATAAAGGGCTTTTCTCATGCATTATGTTATATGCGTATGTATAGATATAAATACAGACTTAATTTTTCGTTTCTATCCCTAAGACATGCATATTCTAAAAAATTATTGAAAAATTTGGTCAATAATGCTAATTTGCGTTCCTCCTCGCCCGTGTTCAGTTACGAGTCGGTTGGGAAATTTGTTTTTAATGTTAGTGTCTTCTTAAACGATTTTTCCCTCGATGATGTAGATACAATTTAATTTATAACAAAATTTAATTTATAAGTATTTCAGAATGCAGCATTGTGTGTAGAATTATTTTGAAAATTTTCTAGTATGGTTGTATTGATTGTACAAGTTTTAGCGATAATGCGTACATCATACTTTTAATTGCTTTATATTTTAAGCACAATTGGTGACCACTGAGAAGTTTAATTTTGAATTTTGATATAGTATTCTAAAATAAACTGTTCATACGGAGTACGACACTATCTCTTCTGTTCATTTAAAACCGAATTTCACAAAAGAATCATAACTTCAATCAAGAGAGGCTACCATTTTCGAGGGGTACAAATGATTCTAAAATACGGAGAACGGATTGATTTAGCATCTTAGCAATTCAAAAATGTGAGTACTTTGACACATTCATTGCAGTATGACCCACCGGTGGGTCGTGCTGAAGTTTTTCCAGCTGCCAAAAAAAATACAGCGATGGGTCGCTTAAACATTTTTCAACAGTCTAATTAAATTAGTGGTATTTATTTTACCCTGTCAATGTTTGTTATTTATAAAATTTTTACCAACTTTTGACTTTAAATTTGATTTGGATATTGAAATTTGGTTTAACCCGTCACTGTCAATGTGTGAATGAATAGTTTAGTTTAGGAAATTGAGTACGATTGTCATGGCGCAGTGGGTGTGCGGTGTGGCAGCCGCGTGAGGAACGCCCCAGCGTAAGTCATGGGGAAGAGTATATAGTATTTCAATTATAATTGAAGTGTTGCATTCCTAGCTTAGGACTGTATGGAGCAATATAGATTAGGCAACAATAGGAATACATTGCCCTCAATCGTTTGTTTCGATAAGTGACAGGAATGGTTTTACGATACCTATAAGCGTGTGTATTAACTCATTCATTTGTTTCGACTAGTGACATGGGTATTACGATACTTATGTGTGTATCGACTAAAGGCCCGTACTTTAAGATATTTTAAAAATCAAGCAAGTGCTTTTTGCATTATTTTTTTGTAAATAAACTGTTTTTCCCTTTTCTTCCTTTCTTTTCTAGCTTAGGACTGTATAGAGAAATATAGCACTCCTAGCATCTGTATGGAACAATCATAGCACTCCTTGCATCTGTATGGAACAATCATAGCACTCCTAGCATCTGTATGGAGCAATCATAGCACTCCTAGCATAGGACTGTATGGAACAATCATAGCACTCCTAGCATTGGGCTGTATGGAGCAATCATAGCACTCCTAGCATAGGACTGTATGGAGCAATTATAGCACTCCTAACATAGGACTGTATGGAGCAATCATAGCACTCCTAGCATTGGGCTGTATGGAGCAATCATAGCACTCCTAGCATTGGGCTGTATGGAGCAATCATAGCACTCCTAGCATAGGACTGTATGGAGCAATCATAGCACTCCTAGCATAGGACTGTATGGAGCAATCATAGCACTCCTAGCATAGGACTGTATGGAGCAATCATAGCACTCCTAGCATAGGACTGTATAGAGCTATCGCTCAACCACACCTCAAACACTCATATTTTGTCTGCCATTTAAAAAATGAAACAATTCAGAAAAATTGTGTAAAATTATTATGCGTAAACAGCAGTAAAAAATGAATGAATAGCAATGGGCTGGTAGTGCACTATTTGTTTCCTATACGGTAAGAGTTACATGATAAAAAAGAACTCATAAATTTACAAATTTTCTGATTATGCTATTGAAAAAACCTTCCGATAATGATTTTTAACCGACAAATTGGCTACGGAATTAATTTACTTTTGAGGAATCTGAACGAAGTTTGGATTATGACTTTGTCTATAAATTTAATTTCCATGGGAAATGTTGATGTTGAAATGCTTTTTATGATACAACCTCGATGCACATGACTGAAATAACGAATTCACTGACGTAAATGGAGTTTGAACATTAACATCATACAACTTTTCCAATTTCTCAACCTTACGAAATTTTTACAGTTCATCACTCGTTAAAAGACGAAGAAAATTACTTATCATCTTTACTAAAACACTCACTTAAAAATTCGATATCACTGTCTATTTATAGAAAGCAACGTTTCTATGTACGAAAATCATCATCAGGCTGAAAGAAAACAGAGTAAATTTTACAGTCACAATACTAAGAAATGAACTAAACTAAACTAAAACAGACGATATACTAAACAGAATCCGACGATATAAAAAACTAACACAGATCACATTGCAAGATGACTAGAGGCAAATAATTTGTACATAGGAATACTGATCTCTAGATGATTCGCCAATATTGAGCAACAGCTACGTGTTCACAGCACCAGAAGCAAGGGCAAAATGAACGATCAAACGGGTGATTCAAACTTCTAAGCAACAGTCCAATTGAATAGTTTTAGAGCGAAAAAATCTGTAGTGTTTTCATTGAGGGACGGTTTAAATTTATGAATATGTAAGGCTTCTATTATTTGAATTGGTTCTTTTTTAACTACATGACATAAAATTTTAGTATTTGAATAAAGATCTTCATTCGAGGGCTTAGAACTATGTTCAACACGAAAGTGATTAAAAATCGAGCCTTGGTATTTGTGCGCCCTTGGTCTATTTTTAATCACTTTCGTGTTGAACGTAGTTCTAAACCCTCGAATGAAAATCTTTATTCAAATTCCAAAACTTTATGTCGCGTGGTTAAAAAAGAACATATTCAAATAATAGAAGCCTTACATTGTGTAAAAACAGAGTTTGACTGTATAAACAGAGTCAATATGTACCGGTAGATAATTAGAAGTACCAGTCTCTCAGATATCTACTCCCGACGTGCCGTGTGCACCACCACCAGCGCACCGTGTGCACCACCCAGACGTACCGTGTACACCACCCCGACGTGCAGTGTGCACCAGACACACGCACCGTGTGCACCACCCAGACGCACCGTGTGCACAGCAATGCGTTTTGTGTGCCCATCAGCCACAATTGGAGGGCATTGGACGCCACTTCGCCCTCGTCACGGCGCTGAGTCGCGCATGGCGGCAGCGGCGCTCCTTCCGCTGCCTGCCCGGCTAGCTGTGGCGGAGGAAGGTGTTGGCGAGTTGTTCTCAGCGGTGAATGTTCGTCATTTGTTCTCGAGAGAACGGAGCCCGGTTTCAGCGATGTGAGCTTGTTGAAATTCTTCCATCGTGAAATTAGTATTGTAAATAAGTAAATATATTTGAGCTAGAGGTGATGTTTTTTGTTCTCAAGAGAACGGAGGCCGGTTTCAGCGATGTGAGCTCGTTGAAATTTTTCCATCGTGAAATTGGTATTGTAAATTAGTAAATATATTTGAGCTAGAGGGGATGTGTTTTGTTCTTGAGAGAATGGAGGCCTGTTTCAGTAATATGAGCTTGTTGTAATTTTTCCTTCATGAAATTAAAGATATAAATAAGTAAATATGTGTACTGCACGAACTAGAGGTGATCTATTCTGGAGAGATTGGAGGCCAGTTTCAGCGATGTGGGCATGTTGAAATTTTTCCATCATGAAATTAGTGTAAAAAACTAAATCGATTACTGCACTAACTAGAGGTGATGTCTCCGGTTCTGGAGAGAACGGAGAAGCGTTTCATTGATGAGGGCATGTCGACACTCAGAATAAAATCTTCCATCAGAAAATTAGTAGAGTGAAAAAGTAAATATGGATACTACACGAACTAGAGGTGATGTCTTTTGTTCTGGAGAGAACGGAGGCGTGTTTTAGCCACGTGAACATGTCGAACACTCGAAATATGTTTTTTCCAGCATGAAATGGGTTACAAAATAGTGGTGTGAGTTACTAAATCAGTAATGTCTATTGTTCTGGAGAGAACAGAGGCCAGTTTGAGCGATGCGGACATGCCAAACATTCCTAACAAATTTTTTCCATCATGAAATGAGTAGTGAATTAGCAATCAAAAGTACTCAATCGTCTGTTGCACGTATAGTTATGTTACAAAGCATAATAACGTTTCTTCACATTTAGATATAATCTGTGGGCTTTTCGTGCGTTGAATTAAGAGAGGCATATAATTCATAAGTGCTTCTAAGTATTTATGTGGCAGCTTAAAAGCACGTTATTTTCATTCAAATGAATCCCATCTTCCATCACTCCTGCACATGTTAATTTTCACCACTATGGCAATATCTTTTCGGATACTTAGTTGAAGTAAGATGTATAAAAGAACGATTAAACTGTCATAAGTAAACAAATTCCTAAGAGTTTCAAACCTTTTTTCGACACTCACGAGTGTGCCGCAATGCGAGGCGTCTAAGAATTCCTTAACAGTTTCTCGGCACCACAAAAATTGCAATCATTCAACGAACACAAAACACTCAGAGACACATGAACATGAAGACCATAGTATCCACCGAGCGCAATGAGTGTAGCTTTTAAGTCTTAAATTGGGAAAAACGTCTTCGAAAACACCGTCGCAATGAAGATGAAGGAAGACTAATAAGATGTCGAGGTGCTACCGGACGTAGGACAAACATGTCTTGTTTACCTTTCATGTGGTGGATGTGCGGTATTTATTCGTAAGGCTATTTCCTGGTTGTCGTAAAGACAGTTACTGAGCGACGCAGCTGGTCACTCATAAATCATCCTCGACCATAGAGAATATGCATCAGAGGGATGGTCGGACAGACGCAGATAAGTGAATCTATTAGACATTTTATCACTGGCGGCGTGTGGATCTCAAACTTGCGTTGCTGGTGGTATCATGCCCATCAAATATAATTTTTCCTGAGGCATCTTCGGCGTGAATCTCTCACACAGAGAAAATTTTGACACACCTGTCAACCGATATTCAGAGAAGTCCTGATACATTTCGTGTATATCCTTTGACCACGTGTTCAAGCAGGCGGGAGAGTTAAAACTCAAATTCGCGTTTCAAACTGCCCAAAGAATTCAGCAGAAAACCGAACTATGTTTGTATTATGTGAATAAAGTATAGTTCTCCCAAGAAACCATAGGATCTTCATTTTGTTCTTTAAGTTCTGGGATATTGCCTTTATATTAGTGTGATGAGTAGCTAAGCTGAGAATGTGAAGCATTTATGTGAAATAATGTTGACTTACGCTGTGTCTTGGTTGACACGCTTATATGAATCGTATTATCCCATGACACACTAAAGTGCGTCATAATACGTAAACTAATGATGCATTTTGATGGCACACTTTCCTATGACAGTTTTACTGCGACTTGTCCCAGGAAAGTGAAACGGTTTTGTGATCAAAATTTTCTCAGTGCATCACTGCCATGGCTGAAATTCTAACACGAGTTTTGCGTCAAGTTAGAAGTTCGCTACTTATGACATGTTACTTAAGTACTCGAAACCTCGCCAAGGAGTGAAAACTCTCGAGAAGTAAAACAGACTTGTAAAATAAGGATAAGAACGATGTCAGTCGAGCGTATCTGAATTTCAAGTAAAACCAGGTAATCACAATCACACGAAGTGTACTGGAATAGTAACTTTTAACAATTTATACGAGAAAGTCGACTACACGTCAATTTAACGTATTCTTAACGGCTTAGAAACAGAACTTCGGGAATGTATTACGAGAAATTAAAGAAATTTACTAGAAAAACAGAATGAAACTCATCCTAAATTGACAAACAGACGACTGACATTAAGGGACGAAACAAACAGTGCGAAATGAAAGTGAGTAGAAGAGTAATATTTAAAGTTGGAATGAGAGAAAGAAGGCCACCACCGGTACTAGATAGATGAAAGGCAGTTAATACTGCTGTAACGCTGCCACAACACTGCTGTAATGCTGCCACAACACTGCTGTAATGCTGCCACAATGCTGCTGTAATGCTGCCACAACACTGCTGTAATGCT
>JACJUY010011114.1:8352-26586 GCA_014220935.1 Platorchestia sp. MABIK
GGTACTTCAGGCAGCTCTCTAGAGGTACATAATTGCCAACGGAGAAGAGGAATTTCAGAGGAGGAACTCTTATACTCTCTTCACTCGCTCTTCACTCGCCCACTCTCTTTAGGCTAAAAAGAAAAAGGTCTACAACCCGATTGTAACAATGAAGCGATTTATTTTCTGGCTTACAATCGGAAGAGTTAGAGCATTTTAAAAGTTGTGGAAATGTTTTATCAATGCATGGAATTCATTCCAATATTAAAAAAGAAGTGTAATGTAAGATTATTTTTTAGAAAAATTGATCGTGGACCTCCTGATCTGTGCTTTCGAATAATTTACCAATTCTGCTGGGGTTTACCCAACCTAGTTTCCGAATAGGATATTTCGAGCATGTTGATCCGAGTTTCAGAACTGGGGGAATTTCAGCAAAGCCTTCATTTCCAATAGTTGAGGATCACGCAATGCAACGTAACTAAATAGCAAACGAATGCGATTTTCAACGAGTTTCATTCGAATAAAAAAAATCTCTTCATCCTCATGAAACATTTGAAGCCAGTGTTGGATTCTCTGAAATGCTCTCCACCAGTTAGAAATAGCGTTATATCCTCCGAATGTTGTAAAACATTTATTTTGTTTTTGGCTTCTTCGTAGTGCACTGTTTCAAAAAGATCTTGTTTTCTCACTTCAAACCTATGAAAATGAAAAGAAAGGTTCATTTCGAGCACTGCATCTGATCGGGTCACAACCTTATAAACACAAGGGTAGTTTTGTCAATATTAATACGAGTAGGCTAGCAACACCGTTCACGGGGTCCTGTGCTTGACGAACTAAAGAAAATACTCTGAAACCAAGACAGCAATTGGGAAAAATGAAACCATTTCTTCTTGAAAGCTCTTTAAAAATTCAGAAGATTAAACAATGAACACAAAATAGAATATCATAATCTCCTCGAACAAGAGGTAATAATATCACACTAGAGATTCACGGTGGAGAGACAGTAGTAAAAGAAAACGCATTGTGGATGCAGGATTAGTTTTCCAGCCACAACTTCTGAATTTGGCGCATTTTAAATAACATTTGGCGATCAAGACAACCAAGCACGAGTTGCCAGACACTAAAAAGACTTCACAGACAATTTATATTTGAAAATGAAATAGGCAAATGAGACCCAAATCGCCTGTGGTTTAGGAACATTCCCTATTCACGTTCCCAAAAGAACACCAGAGCCAAGAAAATTACAACACGACTGATCGATTCGAAGTATGACACTAAAAATAGCACACAAAACTCGGGAAAAATGCACACACAATACAACAGCTACTACAAAAAGCTTTGGCACCCCAAACTATCGGAAATACTTTGGCCACACCGAACTAAACCTTACACCAGAGTTCAGAAGATTAGTAAAGCAAGGAAGCTCGGCTTCTTTGGCGTTAACACTGCAAGTAATTCCTTCAATCTAGTTTCGTTGAAGATCTTAAGTCGCCACAGTGATGCAGTCTTTTTTTCAAGAAACATTCCATTGAATTTAAAGCAGGAAAATTCTGAATTTACAGAGACATGAATGCTCATTAGAGCATTCATGTCTAAAAGATCATTGACGTCTAATGTTAATTCACATCTCATTAGAGCATTCACAGAATTATAAAATATACAAATAGATGTAAGGAAAAATCCGCACTGACCTTGAACAAGCCAACAACCTTTCCAAGTTCAAAAATACCCTTCTGGTAAGTTTTGAAATGTCTGAATAATGAAATCTGAAGCAGCATTTTCTTTTGAAACCTGCGACGCTGACCTCCCACGAACCTAAAATTTGAGGTGACACAAAGACCTCAAAAGCAGCACGTGCGTGCACCAACATTCATAAGCAGACGAAGGATGTCTCATTCTGACAAAGTTTATACATTTCTTGGACGAGTGCATTAGTAAGTAAGTAAACTCATTTGTGCAATAGGTTTCCAAGTGAATTACGACTAGAGCCAAAAAGCAATAACGGTAACCCGCAACCCGAGCCGGTACACGTTCGAACATCTGGACTGCGATGGGGAAATTACGACTTCCGTAGGGAAAAAGAACAATGGGTTCGCATTGTGGGGACTTCGAACGCGAAGAGCGAGCGCTCTCACTGACAAATAACTCGCAGGCCCTCCAGCATTCATGATCAGTTTCAGTTTCTTGTACATCGGGTCACATTAAAAACAACCTAAGACATGTCATGGATGTGATACTATTTCGAAAACGATTATAGATCATAGTTTGTTTCAGCCTCCCTTACCAGCAAAAAGATTTTCAAATAGAGGAAGCATGAAGATTTTCAAATAGAGGAAGAATGAAGACACCTATTATTAGAGTTAAGGGAACGCAGAATCTATGCACAAACCCCGTATTCCTGCACAGAATCACCTCATCGTACAAACAGGAAGTTGAGTTAGTTTAGTTTATTAGTTAGTTTAAGCCTCCCTATCCGCTACAAAGGCGATCCAAAGAGAGTAAGGAGGAAGGCACCATTTAGTATGGAGTTTAGGGAACGTGGAATCTACGCAGAAATGGCATAGAAACAGTAAGATGAGAAAAAAGTTTATGAAACAAGATCAAAGTTCAAGAAGAAAGTAGTAGGTGTTGAAAAAACAGGACAGCAGTGAACCGAAAAAAGATGGTCCGTAACAGAACAAAAACATATGTTATTTCAACAAAAAGGTAGCCTACCTAACCCTTAGCTCGGGCCCTCACATAGTCCCCCTGGGAGCGCTAATTCCCATAGATACAATAGTTGTATCCCCCTGAGGGGATAGGAAGTTGAGAAGAAAGGTTAGGAAACAAGATAGAAAATTGTAAAAATACGTTAGGGGGGCAGAAAAACAGAACATCAGTGAACCGGAAAAAGATGGACCCTAACACAGCAAGAACATTTTACTTCAACAAAAGTTACTTCTTGACTCTCAGCTCAAGACCTCGCATCTTTCATCACGGAATGACTATTTCGAATAAAATACATAACCTTAGTTCACACTTTTAAAGCACTATGATGCTACAGGACAAGTTGTAGAATAAGTTAACTGCTCAAATTCTTAAGAGATATAAAAAATTGAAGGGACATATGGTTACAGCGCGCTCAGTTACCGCTGTGGCAGGATAACGATGTTCTCGGCCATCCATGCAGGCGCATTATGAATTTGAACATTTGAGCACTCATGAGACGAATATTCATTTCAAACATGGAAATGAAACTTTAAAACTTGTAGGTCCACTGTGTGTCACCAAAACCAATAACAAAGCAATATTCATAATGGAAATAAGCAAGAATAGGTACTAATGATTGATAAACTACTGAAAAATTAACAGAAATAATACAGGATTGAATTTAATTTTACTTTAAATAACTACCGATGAACAGAAGATGAAGACGTTGGTTATTTCAAAGAACTGAACCTGAATCTAAGAAGGTTTTACTTTCTCTGTACATAAATTACCTGTCGGTGAAGTACCACCACGTTTTGGTGATTTGTACACAGACAGCATCTGTAACCTGCAGTAATTGATGCTACCATCTCTTATTTAATTCCTAAGAGTTTTACTCCTGAATAATCGGTCGAAGTTGTTAATTTCAACAAGTACTCGAGAGGTATTTGTTCAAAATAAAGTTCAAATGACCTCACTGGTTCATTATGAAGGCATTACCACCAGTTCGTTTAACACATTGCTAGGGTCATTTTCTTGTTACAATAGGAAGACGATTTCACTTCCCAAAAGAACTGATAGTATCATCCTTCAGTATTCAATTGAAAACCTTATTCCTCAAATCAGACTTGATAAGTCGCTTCTTTCTCTTCGGTCCCAATAAATCGAATCCATTCACGTTGAAATGAGCTGCGCTGCGTACAAGATTAGAAAAGTTCGTTTAAGCCTCCCTAACAGCAACTAATGCGTTCTAAAGAGAGGAAAGCACCATTTGGTATGAACTTAAGGGAACGCAAAATTTATGCACCTTGAGAAACAGTGAGTTAAGAAAGAAGTTTATGAAACAAGATAAAAGTTGAAGGAGAAAGTAATGAGGTGCTGGAAAACAGGATTGCTCTGAACTGAAAAAAGATAGTGCGTAACAAATAAAAAACCTATCATATTTCAACAAAGGAAGGCCTACCTACCTAATCGTTATCTCGGGACTTCATGTTTTCCTCCTAGTAGCGCTAATTCCCATGGATACAACAGTGGTTTCTCCCTGAGGGACACTGCGCGTAAGAAAAGAACACACAAGCCTCCTCGCATTTGAATTCTAGCAACCCTTCTACGCAAAATCTAGCACGCATTGAAAAATGTTAACAAGAAGTCACCAAAATCAATGACACATCAAAAATAAAAAAGACCCAGAATGGTTCATGTTTGAGAGTGGTTAATGGTTTGGATCTGGATCACTTGGAAGTTTCACTTCTTAAGCGTTGCGCTACCATTTCCTTACGTTAATACATCAGATTCAAGGCCTGCCTCATCAACATGAATAGCATTCACACTTGTCAATGAGGCATTCACACCATAGAAATCACCAAGCCAGTTACAAGACAGATAATGAGAGATGAAGTGGATGGAATATGTACATTTGCACGAAGAAATGACAGGTGGAAGAAGTTACCTCGTTATAAAACTTCGAGGAGTAACACACGAAATAGTTGTAAGTAGCTAAAGGAAGTGTTTATGTATGTTCATTTTCAAATTTTCTCGAAAATGAACACTGCAGTTTTACCCACTCTTGAGGATTGTTTGGACTTTTACCATGCAACAGATGAAAATAGTCACCGGGATGCTATTGGTTTCCCTCTTACTTTATTAAATTAACTTTGACACAAGCTCGTATCTTAACGGAATTGTACCAAATAGCTTAGCATACTTGTGAATGACACCACTTGTACTCTCATGAGTTTTTCATCTTCCAAAAACAAATACGAAAACTCGTTATCACTCATAAAGGCAAGTCATGCACACGCAAAAATGACGAACAGTAAAATTCTCTCCATATTTCTTGAGTTGATTTCAAGAGGCTTAAAAATCGAGGTATAGCGAATAACTTGTCGCTTTTCAGAACCCTGTAGCATCTACAAAGCACAGAAGAAGATGTAAAATTAATTTTAAGAAAATGATCGACTCGAGAAATTCCTATTATTTGGAAGCGGAAATCGTACTCTTCACAAGTATACATTACATCTCGGAAGACATTTTACTCTTTCGTAGTTACTTATCCAAAGACGAAAAACAAGGAAGAACTTTTGTTGTTGGTTCGATAACCATAACCTACGCAAAAGATCATGAATTATGCTGATGGTATCTTGCGAGTAAGGTGAGCATTGTGAGAAAAAGCAATTCCGGTAAAATAATTTCTCAACAGAAATATGCGTAATGGTGGCATCAGTGAGAAATTTGTTAAGTTCGACAGAGATTTGAATGCAAACAACGAGAGAACTAATCTAAGGAAATGAAAATTATAAAATGCTATGAAAACTTCAGGAAAAAATTATGACCGCAAAATAACACTTGAAATTAGAATCTGTTCATGCGCGCTCGTAAGTTTCTTCGAGAATTTAGGTTCACAATGCAAAAGTTCTAAAATTACGACAGCTGCGGAGACGGGCACGTGGTTTATCACTTCGCGGATACCGGGCAGGTCCGAATTTTACAGGCAAGAAAGGTGAGATAATCAAACACAAATATTTCTCAGACAGCAATAAGCGCTCTGAGAAAAAGCTAAAAAAGCTTCCTCTGACTGAAGTTCGATGGAGAAATGAGGACATTGATGGAGAAAAAGAATAAATGAAAGAACATTTTGAACAGAACGCTAAAAAAAAAATTCATAGTGTAAATTACAATAAATTATCGATTGCTGAATTGAAACAGATACGTTTAGCCGTTCAAAATAACTACTTCTACACGCAAGAGATTTTCGTGCAAGACAAAACTTACAGCATACTAGCACAAAAAAAGCCAAACTTTACGGCTGTACCACACAGGAAGCATAAATCACAGCAACCTACAATTTGCTGTCACAACGTCAACACCGATGGGGGGAAAAACAAGAAAGGTGCAACCCTGACCTAGAACATTACAGATAATAAATAGTGTCGCTCAGTTCATAAGAGCTGTTTCATGATCATCGCACACCAGGAGTTACGACAAGAACAATGTGACAGCGTTCATTGGAATGACGTACGGGAACTTCGCAAAAAAAGAGGAAGAAAATGAAGCTTGTCTAAACAAGAAACATTTTCTGACGGCCTGGGTTTGAAGCACCCTGTTTCGAACAGCAGCTGCTCCGCATGAAGTCTTAAAAGACAGAGTCAGTTTGCAACATTTTTTTGTAGAGATTTAAAAATTACTCACCTAGCTTGCCAACAATCAAGTTGTTTCTACACAACGCTGAACCCAGTTTTCAGACACACATCGCTAACATAACTAGAGAGCAGAAAAGTCTCCACTGAAATTTACTTACTTTCTTTCGCAAAAAGTAACCATCACCATAAACTTCGGTTACGATAGCTCACCTTCCGTCAAATTCTTCTTTTTGACCATGAGAAACGGATGAAGTTACAGCTGCACATCTAAAACGGAATAGCTGAAAAAGTACCACTTCTCTAAGGACGAACGCACTAAATTACTTGACTAAACAATTGAAAAATCTAAATCATCAGATCACAGATAACCCAACAAGCACCTAGAGATTTGTTCGACACAAACAGGGCTTGAAATTGAAGCAGGAAGAATATTCATAACATACAAGTTATATAAGCGGACATCGACTTTGGCAACTCAGGCTCGCTCATGGCAGAACATAAACTTGTCATCGTATCTGAAGGTAGAGCGAAGACTCAAGTGTTGTCATTTGGCATAAGAGTCATTCGCTCAAAATCCTCATTTAAGGTTACGTCCCTGAGCAAAGTCATCAGGACTTTTGCAGCTCCACGTAGATCCAAGTGAAGAGTCTCCGCAGCTGCACGTCCAAAACGCGGTACCTGATGGAGTTTAGGCCGTCTGACTGGTAACGCTTCTTGCCAGTGGTCAGGATTTGGTACCTGCAACAAAAGTAGAGTCAGCTCAAACCATTTGGGCTGTATCAATTCTGGATACAAATAAAGAAAATGCCATAATTTCAAAAGATATCATAGAACAACCTTAGCTTCGTTAAGCCTACTCTGCGTACAACAGCAAGGAGAGACAGTAGAAACCTGAAAAAAATATATTAATAATAGATAAAGGAAGATGACGAGAAAATTTCACAGAGATTGTTGCTTTTCTAGGGATGCAAGTCCCCTCACGAGACACACGTCACAACGTGCGGGGATAATTATATAACCGAGCACTCATTATTTCTCATTCAATTGACACAAACACCTATTTGCGTGGCTTGTAAAGCGAGGAAGACTATCTCCACATTTCAGTCTTCCAGCGAACTTCAGTTAGCGCCTTCTTAGCCAAGATGAAGCTATAAAAAAATGAAAAGGCAGAATTATGACAGTTGAAGACAGCGTCTAAAATTTGAATTTACCAATGCGAGAAGTCAAAGCAGAGAAAACTTGAAGAAAAGTTGTGACGACTAATACCTGAAAAGCCCGTGCACCATAGGAAGAACTACTGAAACAGCCTTCCTGCAACAAAGGACACCCGAAGACATCTACCTCTGAGGGTTGGGATTCTCCTTCTTGTGATTGAGCATCGTATAGCGCGCAATGTTGGCAGGGTAGCGCGAGATGTAGTAGCCGTGATGCTTCAGGCGGTTCGACATGTCGTCGTCTTCTCCTCCCCAGCCCCAAAATTTGTTGCTGAAGCCGTTCACTCCGCGGACGTGGTCCACCGACATAGCGCTCACGCCGCCGAATATATCGTTGTAAGGTAGCCTGAAAATCAAAATTGCATTACAGAAGTTATTCGAATGAGGTTCCCACAACAGATTGAGGCCAGTTGATATTAAATAATAACGACGCACTCCTCGGTTGTGAGTTCGCAAGCAAATAACGGTCGCTTGATAAAAGATAAAAAACTGAAGAATTCCCTCAATTAGCTAAAAGGGGAATGAGAGTGAATAAAAATTGAAATCGTCATCCCGCAGAATAACAGTTACATGAATTGCTTGTAACCACCAGGGCAGTGATATCTAGAAAAATAGCTCAAGGAATTCGAGAAACGATACGTGATATTGGACGAGTTTAAGCCCTCTAACCACAACAAAGCTGTTCCAAGGAGAGAAAAGCATCATTTTGTGTGTAGTTAAAATAAAAGGGAATCTATGCACAAGGTGTGTTCCTACACAAGATCCCCTGCGCATAGAAACAGTAAGTTAGAAACTAAGTTTATGGAACATGATAAAAGTTGAAGAAGAAAGTAAACAGGACATCAGTGAACAAAACATTACCTTTAGCAAAAAAGAAAACCATGTTTCATTTCAACGAAAAAAAGGCTCACTTTGACTCTTAGCCCGGGACCTCAAAACCCTGAAAATTGTTTTCACACAACTATTTCGAAACAGTATGAGTACTACATTTTGGAGTGCAACATAAAATTTTGAAAAACCTAGGAAAGTTTGTCAGCATATTTCACAGAATAATGAATAAAAACTTCACCAACGCTATAATACTATTTGCTGCAATACATATTCGAGATCTCACATTGTCCATTACAAGTTACGCACATGAAATGGATCAAGTTGGTGAGATGTGATAGCATCACCCTTTCTCACCATGAACCATACGTCGAATAGACGGAAGAAACGACCAGTCATTGGTGAAGTTAAATACTCGCATCGACCGGAGTAAATGGCTCTACTATAATGCAATTACGCTAAAAAATACCAATCTACACAGGTGTAGAAATTCTTCTAAATTAGAACGTAAAATAACACGATCAAAAGGATATTATCGTTTTAGCCGGCTGCTTAGGCAGACACGGTCTCTCACGCTACCACGTATCAGAGTTTGGGCATCTTAAAATTACGATGGTAATGTGAAACAACACATCAAAAGTGGCTTAAGTTTTCATGAATTTGATCATACTTGTTTTTCTTTCCTTTTGCATCACACAGATTAAAAATAGCTGAAAATTTGAATTTTTAAACTGGGTGTCAAAGAATAATTACGAATAATCAAGACATTGCTAATCAACAAATGTAACGGTTATGTAACAAATAAAATGAGTAAATTGTTTGGGTTACACAGCTCCTTCCACGCAAATTACACGAAAGGCTGCCTAATTTTACAAAGCGACTCCACCATCACAAATGAACAAAAATGCGCAACTGTAAGTTTATTTGACAATGAATGGGTTTGACTTACTTTTCTGTAACGGTTTTATAAGGAGAAAAGTGCAGAGGCATGTAATTATTTCGTTATGATCATTTTCAGCATTAAAAACAAATTTCCTCCCAACCGCCTTCTAATATTTGTTAAAAATAAAGCCCCTCTGAAACTTCGCACACAAGATAGAGAAACCAATACGTGTTGTTTCGATCACCCTACCCCATTTTTTCAGCTGTTTAGGTTTTGGAACCGATGCCATCAGGCAAAAAAAAACAGCTCCAGCTTCAAAACCTCATCTTCTTTTCATAAACAGACGTATTACAGACAACTTTCACTGAAGTCTCCTCTCATAAACGGACCTTTTAGGTTTTGAAACCGATGCCATCAGGCAAAAAAAGACAGCTCCAGCTTCGAAAACTCATCTTGTTTACATAAACAGATATATTACTGTATTACCTTCACTGAAGTCTCCTCTCAAAAACGGACACTAGAATGGGTCAGCACACCAGCATCACCAGGTGTGCTGACCTTTAGCAAAACTCTTACTCGTGGTGCAAACTCATCTTCTTTCCATGAACAGACGCATTACAGACAACTTTCGTTGCAGTCTCACACACGGACACTAACATCGGTGACCACCTCCGTAACACCATTACTCACTCGTAGTGCATGACGTCGATGGCAACGCTCATGTGACGAGGCTGCTGTGGACACGAGTAGAGGTTGCGGTCGTCCTCAGGCAGCAGGTCGATGTCGTGGAAGATGTAGCACGAGTACTGGTCCAGCTTAACGCTCTCCAGGGCGCCAACGTTCATCAGCATGGCGCGGTTGAACTTACCGCTACCTGAACCGCAAACAATACACACATTTAGCTAAAAACCGAGGAGGTTTTTTAGTTTTCAAGTTATGAGAAAGATAATTATCAGTGGATAATGTTAAAGAGTGATTTTATTATTTGAACAAAATGGTTTCTTTGAGTTTCTTTTATCATCGTTTCATGGAAAACAACCATGGAGGTAATAGTGTAGTGTTGCAGAGGTTGTAACGCTCAATTTTCTCGAACGGCTTGATTCAGAGTTGCTGGACCGTTGATGTACACAATGAACCTATATTGGTCAGCGCTTTACACACCTCGCACCTACGCATAAAACGATTCAGTTCGGATTTCTCAAGGTAGAGCTTTTTACAAAGTAAAAATTATGAAAATAAGCTGAAGTGCAAAGCAATTTCAAGAGAAAAAGCAATCGGGTGCAATGCGAACACGAGTACTACCGGGATGATGCAGGCTGGCAACGCTCAAGCCTGCAGAAATTGCACTCAATAGCAACAACAAAGGCGATTTCAACAAATGAAGAATAAGAACCATATACCATCGAATGTTGAAAACGGAGAATCAATAAACAAAATGCACTCCCACACAAGATACCCTGGGCGTAGAAACATCAAATTAAGATGGGTGAAGAAAATACGAAATGATACGAAGAATGCATGAAAACTGAAGAAGCAAAGTGAAAACGAAAACGAGAAGTCACGAAGGCCTACCTATACTGAGGTAACCTAACAATATTCCCCGTGCGGGCGCCAGTCGCCATGGCATAGCATGGGCGAACCGACGTAGGCAGAGGTCAAATAAAACCTTGTGAAGGAGTTAGCTTGCATTCCCTTTCGTCTTTTCTGAACTCATTTCAGGAGTGTGAAACCAAGCGTCTTTTTAAAACGTGCACACGAAATGATACAAATGGAAACGTTATAACTAGGGAAGTGCATGAGCTGAAAAAATTTTTCCCTCACATTACTAAAAAAATTGGAAAGAGTAACTCGAAAGAATGAAACCACAACGAATAATTAAAAAATCCATGAAAACTAGCCGGTAAATAATTAGCATACAAAAACCATGACACTCAATTACGTTTTAAAGACGGATCATCAAATCCATGTTTTCATTCACAACTCCGCCGGAATGCAATTTGGCAAACAACTAAGTTTCTATTCAATGAATGCTAATGAATTCTTCAATTCTATCATTACTCGCGTACGTCGCCACACCAAATCACGTCAAGACATCAACGACCAGGACCTCGACGACACCGACGTACGTACCGGCCTGCTCGACGACGAAGATGCCGTAGCTGAGCTCTTGGCGCTGCAGAAAAGGGTGCAAGTGCCGCAGCAGGATAGCGAGGTGTTCCGCTCGCTCCCTGTAACATAAAACTTCCTTGTCTCTTTCCACCTTGCTTCTCAGAATATGGTGGAGTTCCTTCATAAGTAAAAGGTGTTCATAGGTTTTCTCTAAATTTGTTTTCTTCAACAGACTGTGGCATTCATGAGGTCGCAACAACTGAATAATGCGTATCTCTCGTCCCAACACTCATTTCTAGGAGGCCGATAACGCACACAAAAGAACAACTAATTTCGCGTAAGAAATTCCAAAATTGAATGTGGGACTTTTTGCACACCCTTGAGGTACAATCCGAACGACCATACCACATCTGACTATATTTACTTTGCTGGTATTTCCATACAAAAGATGCTAAACTGAACACATTTCGAGACACCTGAGTTCACTATCCAACCCGGCACAGCTCTCAAAGTTATGAGTGCGCGCGCCATCTCGGTAGTTGGCCGCTCAGTTCATAACCCGCGAATTACCGAAATTTTACCTTTCTCTCAAATGCTAGCACACCAAAAACGCATTATATCGCCATCTGAGGAAATTTGAGGCAGTGATGGGATGATGAAATTGAGGCAGTGGCGCACGCACCAGTAAGGTATGATGATAGCAACTCGGTGTCAAGACTGGCAGTGGCGCACGCACCTGTAAGGTATGATGATAGCAACTCGGTGTCGAGACTGGCAGAGGCGCACGCACCTGTAAGGTATGATGATAGCAACTCGGTGTCAAGACTGGCAGTGGTGCACGCACCTGTAAGGTATGATGATAGCAACTCGGTGTCGAGACTGGCAGAGGCGCACGGACCTGTAAGGTATGATGATAGCAACTCGGTGTCGAGACTGGCAGTTTGGAGGGCGCCAGCGACCGCCCGGCAGCAGCTCGGGGTGACGGCTCTCTTCCGTGAGCAAGTCCGCTGGTGACGTGTCCACATAGACGGGCCCTTCTGTAACCAACACCAGGGCTTAGTTAATGGTTCGTGGTACCAGTGAGTACCAGCGTCTAATTATTTGTTCGTGCTACTTAATTAAATGCAGCAAGTACCATGGGCTGCAGGGTCTAACAGATAAATCCGTCCAAGTTTGTTCAAGTCATTGGCAACCCTAATCCAGCGCTAATTGGTAACATCGATACAACCCAGTTATAGCTGGTCATCTAGCACACCAGCGACTTGATCATTTGACCTCGAGGAATCAACATTGAATTATGTATGTATTTCTTTATTATACCATTAAAAATTCCACCTTCCCACGAAACGCCAAGCAGTGAAAACTCGCCAACGCTCGCAACCAGTTGTACACCATCGAGACACTACTGTAATACTATAATACATAGGCAGCTCAATCACACAGATCACAAGTGATGGAACACACTCGAGCATTAAACACTCCTTTGCATTAAACACTCATTAAATAGGAACCTACTCACAGCTGAGGAGCGTCAATGGATCAAAGGGATAATTACAGTTCCAGCAGCAGACCTCTTACATCGTTATATCTAAAAGCAGAGATCGGTCAACAATGTAAAAGCTTTAATTCCAAGGGCCTGTGACCCAAAAAATAATAATCAAAGAACAAATGATATGAAGTCAAAACTTAGAACGCGTCTCTCAAGTCAATTTCACAGACCTGTGAACAAAGAGAGCGTCAATGCTAAAAGCAATGAAAGTTTTAACTATGAACATATATCTCACCAAGATCAGGTGGCACAGGAGGACATAGAGGCAGTTCGTCACTGAGAAGACTTTTGCGCGGCACCGTGGCGGTCATGTTGTGAGATGCCCTTTCCTTGCGCACCTCTCGAGGGGGGTCAAGCTCAGGACTTGATGAGTTTTCTTGATTGTGCGCAGGGCTAACTTGATTCGAAGCATTCACTCCATCCGGAGAGCTAATCTTGCCGAGGTCACTCTTGGGAGAAACATGCACAATTTACTGATGTTTATTGCCAGAATGAATGGGTAATGAACTATTGGGGTTACCAGTAAGTGATTTAGTAAGAGAGTGGTCTTTTGACCATGCTCGTTACCTAGCTGGAGTAAATTTTTATTGGGCCCAGTAACAGAATTACTAACGTTAACATTTGAAAGAAATGAGATCAGATCAGTTAACTACTGGAGATTGCGAGACAGCTCTGGAGAAAATAGGAGCAGGAACATCAATCGAATATAACATGTTCTGCGACCGCGCTTTTCGCTCGTGAAAAGAACAACAAAAACACAAGTTATTATTAAAAAAAAACTGAAAATTCTCATTACTCTTGTTAAGGTTCACCTATATTCATAAATTCGCATAAATTATAGAATATGATAGTTCCACAGCGCTTTTCATGAGTAAATTCGGATTTTGGTGATAAAAAAAGACCATGAGAGCAAAATTTAGATGAAATTATAAGTTAGCGAAGAGTTACCTAATTACGATGGTGTTCCAAAGAGAGGAAGGCCCAATATGGAACGGCTTCAAGGGAACGAGGAAGGCAGTTTCCAAACAAGATTCACAACGCGAAACAGCAAGTTTATTAAATACAATAAACGTCGAAAAAGAAAGGAGTAGATGCTGACAAACAGGACAGCAATGAACCGAAAAAACAAATGGTACGCAAAACGAAGACCCTATTTCATTTCATCAATAGTAAGGCCTACCTAACTTTCAGCTTAGAACTCCACATCTTCCTTCCGGGAGCACTAATTTGTAGAGGCACAATGGTTGAAATAGCACAACAGGAAAAATTAGCCCCATGCGTCTTCAGGCCTACATGGAGTTTTTACTTTTTTAAGCATATAATGCATGCTACGGATTCCATGCGTGACTTGAAGACTAATGACCTCTCGAAAATAATTTCCTCTTATCACATTAGCTTTTCAAGCTAAATTTGCAACTTAATAGTGCCTAATCAAGGCATAAATACCTAACGTTTAGAAAGACATATTCGTCACAGGAACAATATTCATACCCACCCATTCGCACTGCGATATAGTATAGTATCGATCGGTAACATTTGTAAACGCCTAACGCGAAACACTTCACTGCGAAACAGCCCGCTAATCTAGTGAGGAAACAATTCGGAACAACCATCTCTTCCACCATGAAACTACAGAAACGGCGCTACCACGCCTGAATGAAGCCTTACCTCGAAGACAGGTTTACCATCGGGGTTCCAGATCAAGGGGCTCGACATGTTGAAGTAGAAGACAGAGTCTGTTTGTCTGTACAATGTAACCATAGCGAACATCTGCATCCCAAACAAGAGCAGAAGAAGCAAAAGCGGGATTTTCCAGTGTCTCTTGGTCTTGTCCCACGCTCCTCGTAAGCATCGCCTGAAATTGCTACATAAAAAACTAAAGTTAGCGAAAGCCACGACGTCAATCAACTGGTGATTGCGCATGAAAATTTTAGGAATAAGGACGGTATTCGGTACATAGCGCGAATATAAAGACACGCGCGAATATAAAGACACGTACAAATTTGAACCATTGCTACGATATAGGGGAAAGATGTTTTTAGGGACTGGTACAATGGAGAAAATTAAGCATCGAAACATGATCAGTCTTGTATGCCTCTAGGTTACGTAAATTAGGTTAAACATAACTGTACACTTTAAAAATAGCTTTGATACTAGGCTACCCTAGAAGTCGCTGAACTTATTCGGGCCCACAAGTAGCTATACTCGAATATGTCCATTGTACTAGACTTTAGATACAATCTATATCTGTATCACTTGTGGTAAATAAATTGCTTAAATTGTTTTAAATAATTAGTCGCAAGCAAAGACATGTGCTAGCTAGATTAAACTAGATTATTTTATAAGTTAGTTTCGACCTCCTAACAACAACAGTGTTCCGAAGAGAGGAAGAATGATGAATATTTAGCATGGAGTCAACGAAACAGGAAAGCTATAAACAAGATGTGTTCTAACACAAAAGATCCTTGCACATAGAAACAGCGATTTCTTTGCATCTGAGCCAAAGAACCCCATTTCGTACATCAGTCGAGATCCCACATCTGGGTGCGGAGCGGAAAACAAACATTAGTAGCAAGGGACAATTTACCTGCGAGCCGGGAACAGCGCTGAGCAGCAGGAGAGGACTGCATCTGCGTCAGGCGCCAGCAGCTGTCGGTATGGGTCGTCTGAAAGGCAACGCACGCAGTCCCGTCAGGCCATGGCCACAGCGTCGGGCGCATTTACCCTTTCACGTCCGCATTTTGCGTTCATATTTCCGTTATCACAACCACCATTATTAACCCTTTAACGTTCGCATTTTGTAATTATATTACCGTTATCACAATAACCATCATTAACCCTTTAATGTTCGCATTTTGTACTCATATTACCGTTATCACAACCACCATCATTATCCCTTTAACGTTCGCATTTTGTACTCATATTGCCGTTTTCACAACCACCATCATTAACCCTTTAACGTTCGTATTTTGTACTCATATTGCCGTTATCACAACCACCATCATTAAACTGGTACCGGCGTCATGCAGTCACCGACATCACGAGGAAGTGACTGCCACTCAACGTGAACTTCGAAGAACACATTAGGGCACAAATTTCAAAAGGAATAAAACATGTTAGAGCTTTTTGTGAAAGTGAATTTTGAAATCCACTTCGACAGTAAACGGTTAAGCGAAATTTACGGAAAACATTTGAATTTAAAGTAATATTTAATCACCTGAAGGAGTGACATTTGGATCATTTCTACTTCAAGTTATAAGATCGGCGCATGATATGACAATCCCAGAAAATTTGTGAAAAATTCGGATCATTTTAAACTCAACTCCTAAGATCGAGTTTACGTAGATGTGACCTTCACCACAAACTGTAGAAGAAGATGTAACATCTCACACTTCCGGTCATAAAATCAGGTGCATGACGCGGCAATTACAGCAAGTGCGTGAAAAAGTTGTAACGTTCCACGTTTTAATGATCTCGTTAACCGTCACTGCAGTGCGGCCTCGGCGCATCCACACAGTGACTTCAGTGACCAGCTTCAGTTATTAGATACGATGTTAGTTTAAGCCTCCCTAACCGCAACAAAGGCGGTACAAGGAGAGGAAGGAAGAGGGCACCAACAAGTATGGAGTTGACAAGTTCGCTACCGCTTCACGCCCATGTGCTCAAACAGTACCGGGCGCAAAACTTGACATTTATCGAAAGCTTAGTTGCTTATCGACCACTATCGCGTACCGTTTTTGCATTTACACTAACTGCCGGTACGATGGGCCCTGAACTAAACCCAATGCAGAACCCAGTGCACACAAGCCCCTAAGCCTAAGCTAAGGATATATAAATGAATTTCTCCCTTGTTAAATATCAGAGCTCATTTAGCCTATCTTCTCTGTCGGGTGTGAAGGCGTCAATTGGCGGTGATGGCAGTGAACGTGTTAAAAAAACGCGGAATTTATGTCAAGGTGCATAAAAACAGTGAGTTGAAAAAGAAGTTCATGAAACGTGACAAAAGTTGAAGGAGAAAGTAGTAGGTGCTGAAAAACAGGGCAGCAGTGAACCGAAAAAAGATGGTTCTTAACAAAACAAAGAACATTTTATTTCAACAAAAAGAGGGCCTACCAAACTCTCAGCTCGGGACCTCATATTTTGCCCTGAGAGTACTAATTCTCATAGGTACAATAGTTGTTTCCCTCTGAGGGGCACAATGCAGAGGAGCGGACCCGCAAGTTATGATAGTAAGCGTGTAGTATGGTCGACCTTTGATTAATACATCTTTTCCCACCAACAACTTATAATGATTGAAAACATGCTCCAGATATTCCACGAATATCACATACTAACTACTAATATTGAGTCGAATAATGAATTGACTGCAACTAATTTTCATTCGTATAAGATGAGGTTCGTTTAATTAATATGTTTTATAACTTGAAGATCGACTGTTGCGTATTCGTTGAAAGGAAGCGAGACAGATTTTGACGCAGAAGATAAAGTTGCGTCAACACTAGATATCCAAGAAACGCTAAGTCTAACAATCGAAATCGCACGTAAGGATGACAACCTCAGGTCCGCAACAAAGGATAAGTGCACAGTTCTACTATGCCTTCACAAGCGAGATGTAGCTACGAGCGAGGTAAGCACTCATACGCACCTCAGGTTTACCCTTAATGAAATGGACGGAATCGAGCAACCTGTTCACTTCAAGATGATCCGAGCGGAATGACATGGGGCAAAACGTGAAGAAATTTGATAGTATTCTATTATATTACACAATGAGTATCTCATTGACAGACAGGAACTCTTTTTGAACTAAACAAAGGTAACAAAACAGAACATCTCATTCTATGAATATTTTAATTAGAATTAAGCTGTTGAATGCAGCTCCAAACATCTTCAGAACACGACGAAATTGCAAAAAGACAGGCTAAAAGTTCACCCACGTACTCGCCTAAACCAGCATAAACGTTTCATCATATTTTGAAACTAATAAAATTATAGTGCGTCGTACACGACCAAATAACAGGGTGATCAATGCAGTACTGGGAGGGTCTCTTCAAGACGAACGCAATGTAATTGATCTAACTGTGGAATGCGTGGCAGGTGTGAAAACAACGTTCACACCTGGTTACACTCGAACACTTTACATTGGTTGCACCGCCATGAGTGCACCGGCACCAGCCAAGTACGTGTCGATACCTGCCTGCACCAGCTAAGTACGTGTCGATACCTGCCTGCACTAGCGGTGGGAGTGTCGATACCTGCCTGCACCAGCTAAGTACGTGTCGATACCTGCCTGCACTAGCGGTGGGGGTGTCGATACCTGCCTGCACCAGCTGTGGGGATGTCGATACC
>JACJUY010011115.1:5694-16930 GCA_014220935.1 Platorchestia sp. MABIK
ATTTCACAACTACCTATTGTTCACACGTTATGACGTCATAAATCTGCATTTTTTAAAAAACAGAAATTGCTCTTAAACTTTTTTTTTTTCAAAACTGTATATGTGGGGAATGTGTTATAGTGTGAAGTTTTGACAACTTGTCGGAATTATCAGGCTCTAATCTTATCTGAGGTATTCGAATTAGTGGCTGGGTCACCAGATGTCCGCGAGGACATCAATATAAGATAATAGCTTATGTGCGAACAAATAAGGTTGGATAACCTTGGGTTGAACTCTGAGTTATTAGGGCCCGTAAGATCAGAAGGATAAGGGTTCGAGTAGCATTATCATAGCTACTGGTCGATTATATATATAACAACTCCCAAACAAAAACCGAAGGGAAATGAGACACGGAACGCTTTTTAACTGGCCTGATGTATTAGGAGAGAACGTCACGAAGTTAGTGTTCTTGATTCTTGGCTCTTCTCAATGGAGGGGCTCCCTTGGGTTGATCCGGGGCGTAGAACTCCACGTGTTGCGAGGTGGTGGTTCTGATTTGTGTCCCCGGTGAGGGAGAAGAAGAGTGGTCAGGTTGAGGTTGTGCTGAACCGAAGGTGCGAAGGGAAACGAAGAAGGAAAAATGAGAAGAAGGAGGTAGTTCGTGTGTAATAGCGTGGTTAAGTTGTTGTGTGCAGAAATGCTGCACGTTGTGCGTGGTGGTATTCGTGGAACGCTGTCCGCAGGTCTCCTGTGTGGGAACATCAAGCTGGGGTTAAGTTGCACAGGTTAGAGAGCGCATTCTTAATCACATGCAAGTCTGTCACTTCCCCGACTTAACAAGAAGTAGCCTGAACAAGTCAGCTCTCCAATCATGCCGCTCAGCCTGCAACTCTGGCGCCTGAGCACAGGTCTGAGAGACAATTAGGGGCCTGACATGGGTGTCTGGAGGACGACAAGGCAAGTTCTCAGGGGTGCACTCTTTAATATCACCGTCTAAGGTTATGGTGTTGCATCCTATTTTGCAACTCAGCAAGGGTTGGCAACCTAGGTCTAATCAATGCTAAATTAATTTGTTTTCCCAACTGGTTAACAATTTGGACAGTAGTGCTTTAGCATGGTAGCCCAATTTGGCTCTAAACCACTTACACAGCTATAGTCTTAAGGTCCTAAAAATAATTTGACAATTTCTAATTCAAAATCCTAACAAGCCAATGCTGGCATTTCAAACTAATTTAATATTCAGTTCCTACAGAACAGACCGGCTTCACGGAATGGCTGTGAGTTATTAGCCTTTCTTAATTAGTACACAATATGATACAGGTCAGAATTTAGTTTTGGCGAATTTAAGTTGTGCCTAAGCATTTAGAAGAAGCAAAACCGTAAGGTTCTGATTAGCTAAACTAAGCAAAAACCTAAGAATTATTAATACTGAACTTTACAGAGTGGTACACCAGCCGCAAGGGCCCAAGTTAACTTTTTGGGCTGGCTGTACCACTAAAGAAGACTAATACTGGGGTTTATAGCGTTCCCTAAAGGGGTTTACGATTAGATTACAGGATTCTAAGTTAGTTTAGGCTTCCCTAACCGCCACAAGAGAGCGTATCAAAGAGGGGAAGGAGGAAAGGCACCATTTAGTACGAAGTTGAAGGAGCGTCCCAAAGAGAGGAAAGAGGAGAGCACCATTTAGTATGAAGTTAAAGGAGCGTCCCAAAGAGAGGAAGGAGGAGAGCACCATTTAGTATGAAGTTAAAGGAGCGTCCCAAAGAGAGGAAGGAGGAGAGCACCATTTTTCCTACATAAAACTTAGTCTACTATAATTGAAAATATCACTAAAGGCTTGCAAGATTGGGTTTAATACCCAAAAGTAGTGACTCGTAACAGTTGCCTAATTTAATTTAGCAGGACACATAAATGAAATAATCCTAATTCAATTTAGCAGGACACATAAATGAAATAATCCTAATTCAATTTAGCAGGACACGTAAATGAAATAATCCTAATTCAATTTAGCAGGACACGTAAATGAAATAATCCTAATTCAATTTAGCAGGACACGTAAATGAAATAATCCTAATTTAATTTAGCAGGACACGTAAATGAAATAATCCTAATTTAATTTCACAGAACACGAAAATGAAATAATCCTAATTTAATTTAGCAGAATACAAAACATACACTCTCACTGGATTAAAAAAAAGGACACTCGAAATTTTACGAAATTAAGTGATCCTAATTTAATTACACAGAACACAAAACATACACTCTCACTGGATTAAAAAGGACACCCGAAATTCTACGAAATTAAGTGATCCTAATTTAATTACACAGAACACAAAACAAACACTCTCACTGGATTTAAAAAAGGACGTTCGAGATCTCACCCGAAGCACGAGAACGCTGGTGGTCCGGGCTCCGCGAGTGTGAGTATGAAAGTGAAGCTTCCAAGATGGAGTGTGGCGATGTTGCCATATCGCACGGGTGGAAATCGGAACATCGTTTCGGTGAAAACTACTTACGCAATATTTTCAACAGTGTTCAGGGTTTTATTAATGAAATTGGTGATTAAGGCTACGAAAGTGTTTGTGTTAATGATAATGAATTTCTGTGATATTAAAAATGCGGAATTGGTATGAAATGAAAAACATGAATTTTAAATGTGAAATTAAAATTTCGTCAGGCATGGCTACGTGTGCTGATGTTCACTACAATAGTATCCTTAAAAGCCCTTGTCTTTCCGCATCCAATGATACCAAAGTAATATCTGTAGCTCAAAAACTGTAGGAGGAGAAGATTTTTGAAAACCCCCCTTAAAATATCGTTTTCTCTGGTTTCCCATTTTCTTTTCAAGAAAATCGCATTTTTTCATAAAAGATAAACGATTCCAAATTGCATTTCCTAACAGTATGCCAAATTTCATTGCTCTAGGTTCAATAATAAAAAAAGGTCCAAAAGGGGGACGCTCACCTAAAGTTAGTGATGATAATTTGTGAAGTGTATGTGTTCTTCGAATTAGCTTCTTCTATTTCGAATTTGATAATTGTAAAATTCAAGCTCATGTGTGAGTAAGCGTACACTACAGCTTCATCTGCCCGCCCTACACGGCAGGCAGCGCGCCAGCAACGTAGTAAGCTGGCCCAGTTGATTAAAAAGGGTCACATATAGATCCCTTTTTATATTTTGTTAAATTGAACGTGTATGCGCATAACTGTGTGAAAATACTTTCCAGGTTTCTGCTGGAAGTAACTTTAATGTATAAATGTATTGTGTAACGGAAGTTTCTTACGAAAACTCCGTTCTTTTTCTTGCCGGGATTGTGTCGCAAATCCAGCCATTGCTCGTTGCTGAAGTCCTGGGCAAGAGAGCCAATACTTTGCTCAATAAAGGACAAGGGCTTAACTTAAAATCACTAAGCCTAAAAAAGCAATAACGCTGACAATTAATGACAAAGCGGAACAATTGCGGGGGTGCTTCACTTCCTTGGCGACTTATCTTAATGAACTAATTAAAACCGTTCATTTAATCTTCTTGCTCGAGTCCGAAGCCACGGCAACGGTTTCGGGCAACCTAATGAGGAGGCCGCGCACGTTACCACCTCAGAGATTCATTCGGACCGTCTTCGCGGGCGCATTACTAGTGCTCTGCGGGTTCGAACCATTACCGACCCCTGCTTCTGGAACCTAGTGTTCAAGATGGCCGGCTTACTGGAGATGTATTCGCCTGAATAGTATCTTCGAATATCATGAAGAACCTTCAGGTGAGCCTCCTGTACCTTGTTACGCTTGTCATTAATTTATTGTTATAACCTACAGCGTTACCTGACCCCAATAAAGGGTGCCAGGAAAGTCTATGTCTTTAGTGACCGTTTATTCGGAAAGTTGAGCTGCACGGTCGGGCAGCGAGACAGTATCGTTTAATTTCTAGGCACAATTAATGATATGATAATTTTTAGCTTAAAAGTTCTTATTTACACAGTAACACACCCAACAATGGAAGCTGAAGTCTCACCAGTCAGGAGCTTGAACAAGATCTATCGACACAATGCGGTGTAGTTGAGAATGACGCTGGCGGGACTCTATAGTTCCCGACGCCATTGCCACAAGGGAGCGCCGATGGAAATTGAGTTTCGGTGAAAATATTTTCGATTAATATTTTTAATAGATTTAAGGGTTTTAGGGATTGAAATAAGTGATAGAAAATTATGAAAATGTGTGTGTGTTCTTTGAGTTAGATTTTCCTGTTACGAAATTAATAATTTGTGAAATTTAGGCTCGTATGGACCCTAAGAGTCCACTACAAGCACATCAATAGCAATAGTAATAACATCGGCAGTAGCACATAAGGTAAATAATTCACTCACCTCTTAGATACCGCACAACTCAATATACTCAACTACCAGAGATGTGCCCAGCAAGAGTAGAGCGGAGATAGGTTGGAACATATAGAAAAGAGTAGAGTAGAGTTAGTAATAGTAGTTAGAAATAATTAGAGTAGATACTTAGCCACAATAGGTAATTTATATACAACACACTCAGCCAACATTTACTGTTGTTGGGTTTGAGACCAATAGAAGACTGACTGCGATTGTTGCTGTCACGAGCGTTGCCAACTTTTGGTCTATCTAACTAGAACTTACATTTCCCGCTATATTCTAGTTTTTCAAATGCCTTATTAAACCAACACTACGACGCAATGACGGTTCCTCCGGTCAAGCCGGTACCCATTTCTGGCCCCTGGGTAGAGTGGAGAATTATGCTTCAGTTCTTACTTTTCCAAACAGGGAGAAATCACTTCCTTCCATGATCACCGCGTAGCACCAAGATTCGAAATGCAGACGTCTTCTCGGAAGGGCGCGTTCTTTACTACTCGGCCGCGGTGACAATCAAAGTTATAAGTTTGACGTAAGGCCGCCGTCACACGGAGACCAAATGGCAGCGTTTCATCATAATCATCTACAGTCAGCGGCACTACTCGGTCTGTCCAGGGCCACGAAACTATCAGATTTCAGCCTTAGTTTGGCCTAACTGGTCCCAAACTAAGGCTGAAATCTGACGGTTTCGTGACGCTAGAGAGACCGAGTAGTGCCGCTGACTGTAGATGATTATGATGAAACGTTACCATTTGGTCTCCGTGGGACGGCGGCTTCAGTGCCATGGACAGGAAAAAAACGATTCAAGTAGGAAATAAATAGAAATTACAATGAACAAGATCTTCGTACTTTCGAATCTTTATTCATATTCACCTATAATCTTAACCAAAATAATGACTTGAGTGCGGTCAAACTGTGCTTTATTTCATCCTACTGACATATTTCTGCATTTGTGTATGTGCGTGTGCACGTTTGTCTGAGTATGAGGTTTCCATGAGTAAGTGTGTAGTATGTGCTTGCGCGTGGTTGAATTAATTAAGAATGCGAATAAGGGTTGGTGTCGATTCCACAGTACGTGTGTTTGAATGAGAGTCATGTTCTAGGTTTTTTTAGATTTATGTCTATTTAATTTACTATCATTTCTTTGTGTTCTAAGTTTGACTTTATTCTTTTTCATGTTAAGTTCTAAAGATGGAATTTTAATATTCCAAAAGGTATGCTGGGAGCAATGTAAATTTTCATCACCTGCTCTAGTTCTCCTTCTCATTTTGCGTTTGTACAGTTACGCACACGTGCCTAATGCCATTCACTGCCGGGTCTGTCAGATGCTAAAGCCCATGGCTAAAGCAACTAAAGGATTCAGGATTTGATTGCACCACCTTTGGCTCTTGCGTAAATCATCTAACTTCGAAGTGAGAACTTGAACTTTGTTATGTTTCATAGAGCTGGTCCAGTTTTAAGACAATACGTGTCCATATCAATTGATTTTTGAAAGGTTTATATGCAATCCCAGAGTGAGGTGGCTGCATTTTTTCTCATGACGACACCGATTTCATACACTAAAGACAAGTTGTATATTATTGCTAGATTCTGCGTTTTCCTGACTGGCGTTCTTTCATGGCCCAAACTGTCAGATCTTTCTAGTTCTCAATAATTTCACAATATTTCAGGAAATTTTCGTATTAAAAAATGTAGTTTTTGTTAATTTCGAAATACACATGGCAAACTATTAACTAGTATTCGAGGCAGATGGAATATATTTTCCCCACTGCCAAGAACACATGTATCACTGAGAGAAAAATCTCGGCAGAAACCTGTCGTCTTATTTTTCTTTGTGTAGTCAGAATTTTTGGTCAATATTGAATTTAGGCCTTTCACGGAAATTATTAATTCCGCTCCAAAGAATCACTAAAGGAACACATTTAAAAACGTTTTACAAATGACATTCTGCTCGCTGATGCGTTATTTTCTAGTTATTCAACTTTTAAGTTATAAGAACGTCGTATATAAAAGTGAAGGAACGGACACGTAAATATGCTGTAATACGGCATTAACGTAACGATGGGTGAGGTTAGGGTAAGTTATGGTAGGTTAGGTAAATAAACTAACCTAAAATAACATAAATCAACCTTAAATAGCTTACCTTTACTTACCCAAACCGAGGCTGTTAAATTTCACGTCAAGAAGTGGGCGTGTCCCGCCAGAAAAGTGGGCGTCACCAAACAATGCGGTGACTAAGCAACCGACCAGATAATGTTATTCCTATCTAAACCTAATTATTGTTATATCTCAAAAAAACGCATCAGCGAGCAGAATGTCATTTGTGTAAAACGTTTTTAAATGTGTTTCTTAGTTGATTCTTAGAAACGAAATTTTCAATTGCCGTGAAAAGCTTAAATTCAATATTGACCGAATTTTCTGCTCAATAACAATTTTGTGTCAAGTTTCCTTGTTAACATGGACACTGGAGATAAGTTAGTTTGGTTGTTTGTACCTAATTAAATTTTAGGTAGGCAAAGGTTTGACCATAATAATGTTTGGTTTCCAGGTTGTGTGCTGGTATACTTTCTGATATGAGAAGTTAAAATTAGTGTATTAGATCACAAAATTTTGCAATAATTTGACAAAGTTGTCTATATTAAAAAATTCTTGGTAAATGTTAAGGAGAACTGACTAATTGATTTTTGAATTTTTGTTGCTTGAATCACGGTAATTAGATCAAAATAAACAACTTTTATTCTATGGGTTTTCTGGGGTTTTGCGTATTTAACGAGTTATAGTGGTGACGTAATGTAACGAAGCTGAACTGATCTAACCTAACCTAAAGTAACCTAACTAATGTAAATTAACATAACAATCATTCAAGTGCGTCAAAACAGAGATTTGGAGTCTCCCCTTGAAACAATTTTTCCCGCTTGAAAGGGTAGAATTGCAGTAAGGAACCTACCGCTATAACTTGTTAGATACTTATTTCCCCCAGAAATTGCGAAGAAGAAAAGTTGTTTATTTTGATCTAATTATCTTGTATAAGCTACAATAATTTGAAAATTGATTAGTCAGTTTTTAACATTTACCAATATATTTTATGAATAGTTGTTAGAAAATCTAACTTTGTTCAGTTTGTTATTTGTAACCTTTACTATGTTGAGACTATTTTTTTATAATAGTGTATTCATAATTTCTTTATAGGATATAGGTATCGGTTGCAACATGTCATATGAGGACAGATTTTTACTAGGTTGTTTAGAAAACAATATGTAACATTTTCTTTTTATGAAAAAAATCTAAAATCTAATCTTCAAGAATCTAATATCTTGTCAGAACATCTGCTTTATGACATATTTACATACGTTGAAGAACCGTATCGTAAGGCTATGGGGAAAAATTCCTTTACATTGCATTCTTATTACATTTTTTGCTAGTGATTTTAATGCTTAACATGTTGATTCAATGGCTAATGTTTTTGGTCAAATAATCGAAATAGTATAGGATATGTCTTAAAATCACAAAATTTGTGCACAACCTTAGAATTTTCATAACTAAATCTAAATTAATTTTGTAATTATTCAGGGTTTAGAGTTGTATTTAAGACATAATTAAAAACAGGTTAGTTGTTGTGCATATTTTATTGATGAAAGACGTATTTTTTGAGGAAGTTAAATTAAGTAATAAATTTTTTTAGGTTGAGAAAAATCAGCTCATGGTACGTGAATGTGAAACCTTGCCGTTGTTTGTTCTGGGTTCTGACTCATGAAGTTATGCATTGAAGGTTGTAATTGCCAAATGGTGTTTGTCTGAATTTTTTATAGTCATTTGTACAGGCATTATGAGGCTTCAACTGAAAAAGACCTACCTCTTGTATTTGTGAAGGAGAGAACATTAGGTCAATATTGAATTTAGGCCTTTCACGGAAATTAAAAATTCCGTTCCAAAGAATCACTAAAGGAACACATTTAAAAACGTTTTACACGTATGACATTCTGCTCGCTGATGCGTTATTTTTGAGTTATTCAACTTTGAAGTTATAAGAACGTCGTATATAAAAGTGAAGGAGCGGACACGTAAGTATGCTGTAATACGGTATTAACGTAATGATGGGTGAAGTTAGGGTAGGTTATGGTAGGTTAGTTAAATAAACTAATCTAAAATAACATATATCAACCTAAAATAGCTTACCTTAACTCACCCAAACCGAGCCGTGTTCATTTCCCGCCAAGAAGGGGACGTGTCCCGCCAGAAAAGTGGGCGTCACCCAACAATGCGGCGACTAAGCAACCGACCATATAATGTTATTCCTATCTGAACGTAATTATTGTTATATCTCTAAAATAACGCATCGGCAAGCAGAATGTCATGCGTGTAAAACGTTTTTAAATGTGTTCCTTTAGTGATTGTTTGGAACCGAATTTATTATTTCCGTGAAAGGCCTAAATTCAATATTGACCGAACATTAATTGATTTTTCAATTTTTGTTGCTTGTAGCAATTAGATTGAAATAAAAAACTTTTCCTCTATGCACTTACCATTGCAAATTAGTATTTAACAAGTAAGCAGTAGGTTAATTACTGCAATTCTAGTCTGTCAAGTGGAAAATTGTTATGTTGAGGAGAAGACTCGGATAGAATCTTTGTTTCGATGGCTCTAATGTGATCAAATGAATGTTACGTTGGGTTAATTTAGTTAGGTTATGTCAAATTTTGTTAAGTTAGCACTCTAATTTGCTAAATACTCATTTGCAACGGAAAGTGCGTAGAAGATAAGTTGTTTATTTTGATCTAATTACCAATTTAGAAGGAAAAAATGTGAAAAATTAATTATTGTCCTTTCCTTTACATTTACCCTATCACTTGGTACTATGCAAAAATTTGAAACCAGTGGTCATTGAATTGATTTACATTTGCATTCATAAAATTGAAAGGTCTTTACCATCAGAAATAAAATTTGATTTTAAAAACGTCGTTGCTTTTAAGTTTAATATTATTGCTAAAATGCTAAATGTCTGTTTATATTAATCACTGCAATTTAAATTCACACATCTACTGGTGCATGGTGTGTACAATTTTTAAATCTGAATTTGTAGAAAACAGCCATGCACATGTAAATGCTAAAGTTTGAAATAATTCTCATTATGCATAGAGAAGGCAATAAGGTTAGGCTAATTATCTATCTAATGCCATGGAAACTGGCATGCTGCACAAGGGGACCAATTATGTTATCTCACATAAAGATATGCCTTTGAGGCTTCTATCTTTTGTACTCACCTTGCTTTTTTTTTTTGCGTTTGTCATGCCTTCTTTTCCTCTTCCTTCTTAACTTACTGTTTCTATGTGTGAAGTATCTTGTGTAAGAAAATGCCTTGTGCACAGATTTTCTACTTTCAGATGTAAATTATTTGCTGTCTTAAATTTGCCTCTATTGTAGGTATGGGAGTTCTATACTATTGTGATGATAATTAAATGAAGTAATCGGTTAACTTTCATTAAATTATTCTTATATCTTAGCAAGTAGGTCAAACGCTTTCAAATGCATTCTCAGTAGCCTCCAGTTACTCTCAGACATCAGGTTGTGAGCACATAACTCACCTTTTCAGAGGTAATGGTAAAATGTGCATCTTTGATAAATGTGTGGGACCATTTCATTAACAAATATTGAAAATTTGAAATCAAAACTTGGGATAATTTAATTTGCTTTTCAAAGCTGTGAAGTATTTATTACCTTTATTATTATGTGATGGAAATTGTAGTTAACTTCATTGTTATTTACGTGTAATACAATTTTGCTTTAAGATAAAAACTAATCTAATATATGCTGACAAACTAGTTCTTTAGATCTCAAACTGCTTACTCAAGCAGCTATGGTGATGTGCCTCTAGAGAACACACTGTTAAGTTACCTAAGCTGTAGGTAAGCATTTGGATTGTTGGTCAATCATGTCCACTCTGCATTTTTCAGTGTTCATGTTTTACTTTCTATCTCTTTTTTTTATCTTTTCTTTCACTTGCTTTGTAACTTGCTGGTTCTATGTGCACATTATCGTGTGTGGGAACACAATTTGTGCATAGATTGCCACCATTGTGGCCAGCAAGTCGTGAGCAAGTATAATAAAGATAATTATATAAAATGAAATGGAAGTTACCTATGTCTCTTGAAATAACTTGTAATATGCTAAAAGCAGTATTGTTTCATCTTGCGTATGCTTCCTAAAATAATTTTTAACTTGACATTTTCAGGCTGAGTCTAAGGTATCAAGCCACCCAGAGCTGTGTAAACAGCTGGCCCAAGCTACTTGACAAGCCATAGCTGTGGAGGCAGCTGCTTCAAGTTCTCTAAGTTTTGTAAGTAATATTGTGAGTATTGCTGAAGGAATTGTATGCTGTTACAAAGGCCCCGACACTGTCGGCCCTCAGCTTCAAGTGCAGGAGACTCTTTTAGCCCGTGCAATAGCAATTAGGGGTTTGGACAAAATTCTCATGATAACTTGGCTAAATACAGTTTGTAATCAGATAGGCTGCTGTGTATGTATAATATTTCACAAACAAAGTTTAGCCCAGTCATGTAAAAACCTTAATGGTTTTACTTTATGGGCATATTTTTCAATGGCTATTGTTGACTTTATTTTTATTTTTTTGGCAATTCAATGAAGTGGAAGTCTTCGAGAATTCTTGATTTTTTTGCTATGAAAGTAGACAATCTATTTTGATTTATGTATTGGATTAACAACACTTGAAAGTTTCAATATTTCTTGTACTTTGAGGGAAGCGAACGGTTTTTTGGAGCCCAAAACTGAAAATGAGATTATTGCTTGAAAATGCTCCTAAACCCTCCCTCTATCACGTAGAAACGTCACTTGGCCCGTTTTGGCAACCCAAACCCCCATAATTACCCCCAAATT
>JACJUY010011116.1:2078-26582 GCA_014220935.1 Platorchestia sp. MABIK
AATCTCTACTGTAGCTCAAAACTGTCGGAGGAGAAGCATTTTGAAACCCCACATTCCGATCCTCTGATAAAAGACAAAATAGGTAAACATAAACAATCTAAATTTTTCTTTGTTATTATTTGTGGGGTCAGCTAGGACCCTTGAAATCATAAAACAGTAATAAATAGACATAGAAGATGACATAGAAACGTCACACCATAAAGAAATAGCCAAGGAGGAGGTGTAACATCATAAAATACTACTTCCCCCTTCCCTCCCCCCATTCTTCAAACCCCCGTAGCTGGCAAACGATCGAACAAAATTCATTGTTTTACAGGATGTACCTGACCTCTTATCTTACACTTCCTATAGCAGCAAAAATCCCTATTTCTGCAGAATTCTCAAAACGCGGGATCCATAAGGGGGACGCTTCCCTTAAATAGGATAGTTAAATGTTCTCATATAATTCATTTTAGCTCTTTAATGTCATATTCAGTAACAAAATAATAATTCAAACAGAGCAATATCTCAAAAGTGTCCTGTAGTTACTGCTTGTATGGGTTAAAATGGTTAACATCTCCAATGCAGTATTGCAACTGTGACACCTAACCTAGTGAATTTCTAGGTCAGTAGTTCTTAATCTTTTTCAACAGTTACTCAAAATCTGCCTAAAATAATTGCCCCAACTCAAGCCTCCATAACAATAGAAATATTTTATTCACAATATGATTATTCTTGTGAAAACAGGTGACTAGGTTAGCACAAACAGGTTACACAAACCCTAAGCAACCCAATGAAATGACTTGGTGACCCAACTTTGGGCTGCAATCCAGAGGGTTAAGAATCACTGCTCTAGGTTGTAGACTGTTAATTTTTTAGAGGGGGGTTTTTCTGGTCAATGTGTGTGAACTGTCATCGCATTCTATGCATATATTGTTACCACTGCCAGTACAGCAGTCCCCCTGGTTATGGCCTACTCAGGTTATCTTTTTTTCTCATTACAAAGTGGAGAACAAAGTGTTTTGTCCCATTGTTACGGCTTTTTCCTGCCTTACAGCATTAACAATTTCTCTTGCTTGGCCAAAAAACTTCAAAATTAAACTTGGCGGTTGATATGCATGCCTATGAGTGTGTGAGCCTCACACCACGCTCGTATGTTACCATACGCGTCGCTGCATATGTCAATAAGTTGCTGGTCTGCTACTGGTTGGTGTCATCAAGATGCCGATATGCTAATGGCCTGCCATACGATGATTTTGACGAACGATCCCAACTCTAGAACGGATTAATGTCGTTTGTCGGAGGTCCACTGTACATCAGTGGGTGATTATGAAATTCCTTATGCAGTTCTAACATTTCACTGTAAGCCTAGAACTCTTTAACAACAAACTAAAAATCTTTGTCAATTTGCAGTTTCTCATTTTTAAATGTATTTTATGCTCTCATTTGAAAAATTTTATTATTTTGAAGATACTTTTTTGCTCTTTTTGTTACTGGCATTTCTTCAATTTATGTAATTTGGATTTTTACTTCAGTTCATTTATGATTAAAACCTGCTGAATTATCCCAAATACATCTTATTAGCATGGATTTATTTTGATGAAAACATCTGTTCCTGTCCTCAATGTCTGTTTAGTGTCATTAGTTGGTTATTGCATTCACAACATTCTAACTCTGGATCCTTTGTTTTGAATCAGTGATTATTAGAGCAAGCAGCGCACATTTAATACAAAATTTTTATTTTCTGGATATTTTCAAATGCATTCATTACTTTTTTCTGTACAATTGCCATATTGTATGAGTTAAAGATGAGCCAATAATCTAGGCCAAAGCTATCAATAGGAAATATTGAACATATAATCAAACCTAATAATACCTGTCGTGTGTTTATATATTTATTTATATATCTGTTTGGTGTCCGCTTCTTAAGAAACATAGGATGCCTGAGTGTGCGGGATCATGGATATCAAATTCCTCAGTGTAACATTGAAGGATGGCCCCTACATGCATTGATATGTTTTAAATTTTATTAGGATAGGAAAGGTTAGGATAGCTTAGGTTAGCATAGGGTAAGTAATATTGACAGAATTTTTTCATGAGTCCACCCTGCTTAACTGTTAACGATGACATTGTCCGTGGAATTCCACGGGTCCTGCTACTGCCTAATAAAACCCCTGGTAAATTTATTTGGTGTCTGCTTTGTAGGAAACATAGGATGCATATTTTTTTGTTTGGTATAATAGATACTGATTACATGTATATATCAAAGGTTTTTCAGTTAAAAACATTCAGAAAAGTGAGTTTATCTTAAAATGCACAAATTTTCAAACCAAAAATGGAAACGCTTTAGGAAAGAAAAAGGAGACTTGATAGAGAGAGCAAAAGAAGAGCTAGGGCAACGCTATCTCGGGATGAAAGAGAAGAAATTAGGATGCAAAATAGACACTTGTACGCTACTTATTCTCAAGAACGGATTGACTTTATACTAAGCCAATCAAGGGAACGAATGTCATCCCAACGAGAACAAGAGACTGAGGAAGAAAGAGTTCAGAGAAGAGAAAACAATTGTCAAAGAACACAAAAAAAAATTTAATTAGAAAGTGAAGCCGCTAGAAATTAAAGAATAGAAGATTTGCGTCAACGGGCACAACAAAGACTTGAGCTAGAAAATGATGAAGAATCAGATCAGAGAAGGGAAGAAATGCGATTGAGAATGCAACAATGAATTGAGCAGGAGAGTGATGTAGCGAGAGCTCAAAGAATAGAAGATCAGCGGCAACGTACACAACAAAGAATTGAACGAGAAAGTGAAGAAGTAAGAAATCAAAGATTAGAAGATTTGCGTCAACGTGCGCAGCAGAGATTTGAAATAGAAAATGATGAAGCTAGAGTTCAGAGACGAGAAGAAATGCGACTGAGAATGCGACAAAGAATCAAAGAAGAGAGCAAAGACAAACAACTTTTCAGACTTCAAAATATGTGAGAGAGAGTGACATTATTTTGTCAAAATGAGAATGTCCAATAGAAAAATGGCCAATTGAATATAAACAGAAATACTATAAGAAATGATAGAGCGCAAAGACATCTAACCTAATAATACCCGTTGTGTTTATTTGAATGTATATTTATATATTTGTATGGTGTCCAATTCTTAAGAAATATAGGATGTCTGGGCTTGTGGTATCATGGATACCAAATTCCTCAGTATAACATTAAAAGATGTCCTTTACATGCATTGATATGTTTGACATTTTATCAGGATGTGTTCGTTTAGGATAGGTTTGATTAGATTAGGATAGGTTAGCATAGGTTAGGTAATATTGACTGAATTTTTTCATGGATCCGTCTTGCTTAACTATGACATTGTCAGAGGAAAATCCACGGGTCCTGCTACTACCTAACAATACCCATGGTTTATTTGTTTGGAGTCGGCTTCTTCCATTTCTCTGTCATGCTCATAAAGATAGCCATGATGACCGTATCTGTGATACGAGTTTCACCAGTGCGCAGGTATAATAATATTTTTTATTATCACGATTCACGGGTACTGTTAGTATAAATATATTTGTTAGTAATCCACGTCTGGAAAATTTGTTCAAGAAAGGAATTGAATCCCGTCATTTTTGGCAGGCCGTGCACGCTAGTTTGATAATAATTATGCATTGTAGTCAAATTACTTGCATTTATAAATTTTACATTGATAGTAGCTATGTGTAATTTATTATTTTAGATGATACTTGCATATAGCATCCATATGTAATTATGTGAATGAGTTAGGCCATCACAATTGGTTTTTAGGGATTGAATGTTGATATGGTAAGCTCGGATGTTGCTTACAATATCATAGTGCTCATGGTGATCATATATGCCGTTGAGTTCCATAAGGGCAAGCTAGGCAGTGGCCTTGCATAGCTTCTGCAGTGCGAATTGGTGATACAGGATGGAAAAGTTGGAACTTTTTATTGATTAAATTTATATTGATACATCTTAGGATTACTGAACACTTGAAATGGCTGGATAGAATTTTAAGAGAGACGTCCACCCAAAATCAAGGAAATGGCTGTAACGTTTGTTGTATTGGATCTAAATCTGTGAAAATTGGCCTACGTATGTTTTTGGAAGTAAAAACAGGTCGTCTCTATAACTTTTCCCACTTTTGACATAATTTTGGAGACAATGAGGGAAATGGTAGGGGAAAGTGTATACTTTTTGAGAGACATTTTCTCAAAAGTACTTATTGTAGAGAAATGATTTTGGTGTCATTGGATGTGCAATAAGTTGTTGCATGACAAGTTGAAGGATTATTTTGATATACATGATAATTCTGAGTTATGTAGGAAAAATTTATGTAAAGAATTACAGATTTGAAGATGTTAGTTAATTTGTACAAAATGACTGTAACGTTCTTTTTATAGAATCTAGATCTATGAAAATTGGCATACCTATATATTTGTAGAAATTAATAAGGGTCGTGTCCATAACTTTTTCCCATTTTTGCCATAATTACAGAGACAATGGGGGAAAATAGGGGGTTTCATAAGGTTTTTCAAAATCTATTCACTCCAAGTGATTTTATTGTAGAGCAATGATTTAGGTATCATTAAATATGCAAAGAGCTGCTGCTCGATTTGCTGACATGATTTTTTTTTAATTCATTGTAATTTTTGGTTACATTCAAAAATCCATGGGAAAAAGGATAATTTTTTTCATTTTTTTAAAATTCCATAACTCAACTATTGCGAAATTCAACATAATCCTTCGATTCATCATGCAGCAAATTTTTGCGCATTCAATGACACCTAAATCATTGCTCTACAATAAGTACTTTTTGAGAAGACGTCTCTTGTGAAGTACGCACTTCCCCTCCTCTTTTCCCCATTGTCTCCAAAATTATGTCGAAAGTGGGAAAAAGTTGTAGAGACGACCTTGATTTATTTTTGAAAATACATATGTCTGCCAATTTTCATAGATCTGAATTCCATAGAAAGAGCGTTACAGCCATTTCATTCATTCAATCGATTTCAGCGTGGACGTTTCCTTTAAGCGGAAACTGTTAAGATTGAGGCTCTTTCACAGAAATTTTAAATCCAATTTGATTTACCACATGTTCATTGCTGTTCCCTGAGTAACCAGATGGCAGAAATGAAATAAAATCTTAATTGACTTATCGGAGATTGTGGTACTATTTGAAATTTGATTCAAATTCTTGGCAAGGAGAGAATTAAGACTTGGCAGGCAAATAATGATGTTGAAACTTATTGATGTAGATATTTAGGGTTGAGGTAGTTTGATTTGAATAAGTAAAGGTGATTGCCATATTTGTTGATGAATTATATAATTCATGGCAATTTAAAGTTCTTACAGATGGCTTTGAGTGATTAAAGTGGACAAATGTGGATTAGTTTTATGAAAAGAGGTAAGGTTGGTGAAAGACATCTGAGGTGCAATTAGTGTCTTAGAGAGTGGAATATCTTTTCTTGAGTAAATGCTGTGTGAAAGATTTCCATGTGAAACACCCTGCTACTTATTGTTAATGACTGCCATGTTTTATGCATTGAAGAGTTAGCTTAGTTTAGGATGAGCTTTTCAAGCAAAGTGCACTGTTTCATCAATTAAAGTTTCATTCAATACATCATAGTAATATCATAGGAGTAACTGATGAAATAATGAATGGCAGTAACAAAAATTGGCTCAAAGATTAGTTGCATTATGGACTTCCTAAGAATGAACTCACCAGGAGCTAGAATGCTTTGAAATTATTCACTCATGCTCATAATGGCTGCTTTTTACCTANTTTTACCTAGAATTCTTGCAAAATTTAGTTAGCTGACATCAATGATAAGCATAACCTAAATCCTTCTTTCTAAGTGGGTCATTATCACATTCTATGATTGAGTGGAAAATTATGGCAACTTCGTTCTTTTCCCAACAGGAAAAAACACTTCTCACAATGCCAAATCCTTGGCCACAAAAATATCAGTCTTTTCTACTTCTGACCCATGGTAACTACTTGAGAATACAGTCAATTTTCAAGTTCTACGTTGCCTTAAGCAAAGTGCATTGTGCAAATAAGAATTAGTTTTAGTTACTGTAGAAATTGAATACTTGATTCAAGGTGTGAATAACTGAAATTAATTTGTATACTTATATGTTGCAGTTTGCATGGGATAATGTAGTAAAACTTGTGAATTGGTAATAGAGTCTGGACAAATCAATTTTAGACGTTGATCCTGAGGAATGCTTCCATCCATCAAACACAAGCGAAGCAACTTGTCTGAGCTTGTACAAAGTACCAAAAAGCCTGTTTTGCATCATGTGCCTGTTGTGAGAAAACATGAGCCTGTTTTGCTACATTTTTTCCTAACTTCCACTGCTTCTCTGAGCATTGATGAAAATTGAAAATTTTAATCCTTCCATTTTTTACAGATATTGATTCTACTAATTTTTAGGCTACAACCATGAGTGGAAGATGAGAAATAGGCATAAAAGTTTCCAGTAAATTGCTTAGAAAACAGCGCACTGTGTCCAAAATTTGTGCTACGGGGTTGGGGGTTTGCCGGAAGAGGCATGCTCTTCTGGGGGCTGAAGAAATTTTGTCCTTCATGCTCTCCATGTCAGTCAAGAGAGAGCTATGCTGTAAATGACAGGACCACCAAAAGCTGTACATTTCACTTCAAAAAGCCGTTCATTTTTATTGTAATTTTATCTCTGGTGTTTAGTTTGTTGGTTTTCTACACTAAGCCTCTCCAGTCCTCCCTCATAGGTGGTGAGTACACTAGTCTGTATTTTTATTGATTGGACTATGAAAATTTTTTTATTATGGAAAAGACCATGACCTCTAACATGGTATGGATTGAAGTTACGTAAGTTTTATTAAAGAGTTTTCCCAGGTATTTGAGTCATGCAATTTATTTAATTATAAAAGAAATATTTATAGAGAATTCTGGTAAGTGTGCTGGGTTTGTAATTCAAATTTCTATAATCTATAATTAGAAGAACTCTCATTCCATGCTTTTTATATTAATTTGTATTGATCTCATATTAATGGGTATTGATTTATTTCAAGGCTTCCTCTGTCAGAGCACCAGCAAAACATAGGTGATAGTGTTGAGTTCCCAGTCTGTGCAGAGTATGCTTACTTTGCCTGCTCAGGCCTGTTACATTGCCAGGCATTGCAAGAGAGAAAGGGAATCTTTTACACTTATAGTGATTATGCTAACTGCTGGAAGTGCTGTAAGATATTATATATATAATGAGTATGTGTCAATAATATAAATTTTTCAACTTTTGTAAATTAATCATTTTTATATTTACTAAATTGTTTGTCATATTGCTAAGCAGCAGAAAATGCATAGATGTAACATTTCATGCAGAATTGTATATTTTTTTGGGACCTAAAGTTTTTCAGATATGCTATTTTATTTATACATCTTACTTTCATTTTACCCTAGTAAATTAGGGGAGCTAGTGATAATGTTGGGTACCAGTGCCTATTTTGCTTCACTGTTTCCTAACACCCTATGCTTCTCTGAGCTTCAAGAGCAATACTCCATAAACCATCCCTCAATGCCCATTTTGGTCTTCCACACCAATTAAGATTCAGAACTCAACTTCTATCATATTGGATTAACACAACCTTTCAATACCAAAAAAGTATCAGGTTCTTTTTGTGTTATGGCAGGAAATTACAGTAATTATCATGTTTCCAAGTCTGAAACTTACAAAGATGGCTTTGTGTTTTTGAGAAGCTAAAAAGTATGACATTCTTTTATCCTTTTTTATACTTTCTTAGGGATGGCTGTCATACTGTCCAACAAATGCAGTACATTATTTTATTTTGTTTTCAATATTTTTAATTAATTTTAGATTTTCAACTCATCTGTAGGAAATACTTTCATTTTTTTGCCAGAGATTCAATCTCTGGCTCAATTTTATCTCTGTGGTGTTGCGTAAAAATAAATTTCTATAATTAATGAATTTCTGTAAATTTATAAATTGCTAATTCCCAATTTAATTGGGTGTTTACCTTTACTGATCATCAATCTATTATATTGATGTGATTATTGCAATGATGTACCAAAATAACAGAATTAGCACTTACTGACACTATCTTATTACATATGAAAAAATACCCCAGCATCATTTAACTTGAGAACAGTGCTTTTAATTTTTGCTTTATTATGCATGTTGTCATTATCAATCATTGTATTAGTTGAATAACCAAGATTATTATTTGTCCATATGAGTTGAAGTACAGTCCCTCAGGGGGTTATAACCATTACACCTCGCGGAATTGGCACTCCCTGGAGGAATATATGGGGTCCTGAGATAAAGGTTAAGTATATGTTCCTATTGTTGAAAAAGAACAATTTTTTCACAGACCATTTTTTTTTTGCTTCACTGCTATCCTGTTTTTTAGCACCTTCTCCTTTCTTCATCAACTTTCATCTTGTATCATGAAATTCTTTCTCAACTTACTGTTTCTGTGCGCCTTGTGCATAGACTTCATGTTCTCTTAACTCCATGCTGAATAGTGCCTTCATCTCTTTAAAATGCAGTTAGGGAGGCTAAAACTAATAAACTAGCTTATTTTATCGGAGTTGTAGAACAGATGAGATGTTATCACATAGCTTCAGAATCAACTGTGCTTGCTTTCTAGGCACATTTGAGCCTCATTACATCTGTCTGCTTGTCTATTTACATTCTTGAACATGTGTGCAGCTTTGCCCACCTCTACAACAGCTGATGTGAAACGTGGAGACAGATGGTCAAGTTCAGCTCTCCACTCGCAGAATGGCAGTGCTCTCATCATCCCATTGTATTCTGTGCCGTATTCTACCAGTAGCCATCAAGTTTATGAGAGCCATGGAGGCAGCAGGCATCCCAGGCTGAAAGTTCGGGTAATTTGATCATGTTTGAGTTTAAATGAAATTTGGATGTGTGTATTCGGTTGAAGCTTAACACTTTGTTTACCTGTGTATTTTCATTTATGGGTGGAAATGCTGGAATTTTATTAGGAGACTCTGGCTTGGGAGTTGAGTTCATGAATTAAGTATCTCTTGTTTGTTTCTTCTAAGCATAGATTAGATTTAACACAAATAGGAAAGGCTGCTGATTAGGTTGAGCAAGTTAGTGAAATTTCGATCCTCTCAGGTGGATACAACTATTGTGCCTATGGGAATTAGTGCTCTCAGGGGAAATATTTGAGGTTTCAAGGTAGAGGTTAAAGAGGCCTTCATTTTGTTCAAATAGAATAAGTTTTTTTTTTGTACTGGCCATTTCTTTTTGGTTTACTTTTATACTGTTTATCTGTTTTTCAGATCCTACTACTTTCTTCTTTGACTCTAAGCTTGTTCTGTAAACTTCTTTCTCAACTTACTCTTTCTATGTTCCATCTGGTACTTTTCTTCTTCCTTTCTTTGGAATGCCTTTGTTGCATTTAGGAAGGCCTAAACTAACTTATAATGTAATAATATCCTGTGAAATCCCCAATGATTGCTAAATTAGGGTTAAAAATGTAGTAGAAATGTGGGTTTTCTTCTAGGGAAGATCAATTCTCAATTATTGTGAAAGTGAACGCTTTACTTGAAAAAATGGATGATAAATGGTAATTTAGACTTAGTTAATTTAAATAAACGCTATAACAATTCAGTGTTTAGTTGGAAGAATGAAAATATGATCATCAAAGCATGTATGCCTAAAATGTGGCATTTCTAATGGCCCAAATGGTAATAGATATCTTTATTTTGAGTGAAGTCATTGAGGAACTATTTAAAGCTATAAACATCATTACTTCCCTCACAATCTACTGTGAAAAATCAAAGATATTTTTGAATAATTGTACTATAGAGATGTCGAAATGGATAAATTAACTAGATTACCTTTACATTTTTTTGCACAGGGATTGATGTGTGTGTAGGACAGAGAAATGTGAGTTGTGGCCTTGTCAAAATTTTGATAATTATTGTAAAACTTTTTGATAAGAGATATTGTCTATCCTTTCTATATCAAAATCTCCTCAGAGGAAAACAATTATTGTATCTATTGGAATTAGCACTCCCAGGGTGAAAATATGAAGTACCGAGCTGATAGTTAAGTAGCCCTTCTTTTTGTTGAAACAAAATAGGTGTTTTGTTGTGTTAAGATACCTATGTTTTCTTACACGTGAGACATCTTGTGTTGGAACACACCTAGTCTTTCATTGGAACACCTTTATTGTGGTTAGGGGAGCTTAAACTATAATTTAATTTTAGCTTTATTTAATTTATAATATAATTTTGTTTAGCCCACTCATGATGTTTTTTTTGACTGGGTGCAGGGAGCGCAGCGACGGCTGCCCGAAGTGTTGATCATTGGAGTACGCAAATGTGGCACCAGAGCTCTCCTTGAGATGCTCAACCTGCACCCTAACATCCGCAAGAGAGACTCTGAGGTCCACTTCTTTGACGATGACGACCGCTACAGCAGAGGCCTGGAGTGGTATCGCAAGAAGATGCCCATTTCTTTTGATAACCAAGTGAGGAAACATTCTATATTGATGGAATTCTAGACTTCGAAATGTTTGTGATTAAAATGTTAACATGACATGTACATTCTTCTTGTAATTATGAGAGTTTATTCATCATCCGTGGAAATCGACTTACAGGTTATATATAAAAGGTTTAATAGTTTTAATATCCAACAGTAGTGTTCACGGATTGTTTACAGATCGTGTAGTTACAATACTTTATTATTATATTACATTGGAAAATTTGTTCATCAGTGTGATTGTGAACAACAGACTCAGCATTGCTTGTTTAAGGGGATGAAGTTTAGGATTGGTTTTTCAGTACAAACTTGATGAAGCATGCAATTATCTTAGAGCTGTCTATACCGAGTGAAATAGCTGGACACTTCTGCTTACATCTGTACTCAGTAGGCATTGCAATATTCTTCATTTTACTTAGATCTTCATTGATTCAGGTTACTGATCATCATTTATAATATTTTGGTCTACTCCATGTCACACGTCCCTCTTGTGACATCGGTGCATACTAACAATTGGCTGGTTGTAGACCACCATTTAGAAAAGTTAGGTTTACTTTGTCTCTCACGACCTTTTTACGTACTTCAGCCCTTCCTAAAATTTTGTTGGTTGCAGATCACCATTGAAAAAATTTCACATAACTTTGTGTCACAGGACCCTTTTGTGTATATTGGCGCATACTAACATTTTATTGGCTGCAGATCACCATTGCAAAAATTCTACGCAACTCCATATCACAGGACCATGTGTGTACGTCAGTGCAAGCTAATAATATTATGTTGGTTTCAGATCACCATTGCAAAAAGTCTACAAAACTCCATATCAGAGAACCATTTTGTGTATTTCAGCGATCAGCGCATCCTAATATTTTGTTTGTTTCAGATCACCATTGAAAAGACTCCAAGTTACTTCGTGTCGCACGAAGCTCCCACCCGCATCTACGCTATGGACCCGGACATCAAGCTGCTGCTCATAGTTCGAGACCCTGCCGTGCGTGTGCTCTCTGACTATGCCCAGATTCTTGAGAGCAAAAGAGCCAAGGGAAGTCCTTTCAAGCCCTTCCATAAACTCGTATTTCTCCCCAATGGAGAAATCAATGACAGGTGTGCTGCTCAATTATTTATGATTCCTCTTGAGGAAGCTATTGCGATTAAAATTATATCTGAAATATTGTCCATTGACTATTGTAGTGTTAATTTGTTGTATAGCAATGTTTTTCGTTGATATCTTCTAGTATTATATTCAAAATGTTCTTCATTTAAACTCATGAAAGGCTTTTTCAGATGCAAAAGTTTGGTGTGTTAGAAAGTTAGATACATCCTCGTGATATTTCTTATGTAAGACTGCAGTCCACGAACAGCAGCTTGACTGCAGCATCGTTTTCTTTGGCAAAAATTAATGGATTATACTAGCTCAGGCAACTGTAACTTATTGAATGCTGCAGTAGTTCATGACCCGAGTATCTTCATTGATTAAAATTGACCAATCGTGATGAAGTAAAGAGCTCATTTGGAGAAAAAATCACTTGACAAAATCGCTCATCATAAATGAAGACATTGAACCCTAAAGTCCATAACGACTTAACAAAGCTACCTCTTGTTCCTGTAAGATTAGGCAGCGCCTTTATATTGTGCAGCTACAACGCCATCCAGATTAGCCAATATCTGGTCCATATCCTGAGGTGGCTGCGCGTGTTCTCCCGTCATCAGCTGCACATCATTGATGGTGACAGGCTCATTCGCAATCCCTATTCCGAGATACGCAAGGTGAGACCGTGTCTTCATGGTAAATCTGTCTAACATTCACTAGTCTATCTGTCTGGCGATTACTTATCATCTGTGTGGCTTTTACTTCTCATTTGTCAGGCGTTTACTTGTCATCCATGTAGCTTTTACTTGTCATTTGTCTGGCGTTCACTTATCATCCATGTGGCTTTTACTTATCATCTGTGTGGCCCTTACTTGCTATCTGTCTGGCTTTCAATTGTCAGTGATTTTGTTTGAGGTCTCGCTTGTATGCCTGTATACAAAAGAAAGACCAAACTTTGAATTTTGGTATAGTTATTTTTACCATAGCATTCTTACTTCATATCAAGGAAGGCTTTGCTTTATAAAAGCTGCACATGAGATGAGGTCTTGTATTTGGAAACCTTGGTCTCATCAATGGATTTCTACGTTTTTGAGGATGAAAAAATTGTTTGTACTGTTTTGGTGTCACGAGTTTTCCTATGTTAATTTTCATGTACAAGTGTTCATAGTTTCCGTATAATTATCTTTCAATCTCCAAAGGAAAAACAGCAACACCTAGACACTAATTCAATCATTACGTTAATGCTGCCTGTTTGTCTAGTGCTTGGCGTGAATACGTTCTAGTTGCGTCCTGTCCTGTTCTTTTCAATGAAACCTATTTCAGCCTTTTAGTACTAATATTTTACTAACTGCAGCATTTTAAAATCAGCTACTTTTTCAGCAAACACCCTGTACTTTGTTCTCTTATCCTCCAGTGGGGCATTTTTATATAATCTATTCTCCCCACACTTTATAAATATTTTTGAGTGTCTATACTTCAAACGCATCAGTAATATTTGTAAGTGGACCATGCTACAATTGCCATGCCCCTACGTGTTGGCTTCCATTTCAAGGTTCTGCCTTACCTCATACAGGTGCATCAGGTTTTGCACTTCGAAGATAGTGTCAATGCAGAAAATAATTTTTACACAGTCTAGGGATTGCGTAATATGTGTGGATGCTACTAAATAGTACTCTTTTTCATTTCAGGTTGAGAAATTCCTGGGTCTACCATCTAAGATCCAGTCGAGTAACTTCTACTTTAACCGCACCAAAGGCTTTTACTGTATGCGCAACGAGACGCACCAGAAATGTCTTGCGGATAGCAAAGGCCGGCGCCATCCTTACGTGGACCCTGGCATCATGGAGAGGTTGCGTCGCTACTTCGCTCCTTTCAATGAAGAGTTCTACAAGAGGGTGGGCCAGAACTTCTCTTGGCCCACTTCGTAATTGGGCAATTTTGCAGGAGAGTGAGTGAGAACTCCTCTTGGCCCACTCCATTATGGTGTAGTTTTACAAAAGGCTGGGTCAGAACTTTTCTTGGCACACTTCGCAGCAGGGCAGTTTTGCAAGGGAGCAGACTAAACCTTCTCTTGGCCACCTCATAACATGACAGTTTTATGGGAGAGTAGTTCAAAGCTTCTCTTCAGCGTACCTCATTACAGGGCACAGTTTCACAAGAGAGTGAGCCAGAACTTCTCTTGGCCCCTCTCATTAACAAACAATTGCCTTGAGCAGTATTTCAGACAACAGCACTTCCTCGTGTGCATCTCTGCTTATGCTTTTTTAGTGGCAATTCCTTATTTCTCAGTTACCACTTAATTTGTTGAAAGATTTATTCACCGCAGGCATGTATATTCTTATAAGTGAGACACACGAAAAAAACTCACCACATGGAAATTACTCTCTCACCCTTTTATCGTTAGCAGCATTGAAAAAGCTTGTGTTTTTGCTTTGACGTAACGTCATTGCAGTGAAATTAGCTGCCCACGGAAACATTAACTGCAAGCCTCTTTCTATGATCCCAAAATCGAAGCTTTAAATGAAACAAAAACGAAAGTTTAGCTCATTTTGCTCTGAAACCCATGCATTTGCTTCTGCTTTGTGCATTGCCGATATATTTTTGTCCGGTTTCATTAACTAAGAGGGATTTTCTGTGAATTAGTGTAAAACATCTCAAGAGTTAGGTTCTAATTTTGTCAAATTAATCATGCAACATCTCCGTTTTTTATAATTGAGTGTGCCACTTCAATACCTACCGTTCTATTTAGGGCTCAGTGATATTAGGTTGGCCAAAACGTGTTTTCAGTGTACGTTTATTCTTAACTCTCTGCCACAAGTGAACTGATTTCAAGATCTGCGCTACATTACAGTATCATTTAGTGGAATGAACATGATTTTTTCCATGGAACTAGACTTTGAACGCACCATTGTGTAGTTGCCAGTGATCACTGAACTTCAACAGCTTCGTCATTTATACTTTGTTGTTCTTATTTCGTGTTTTCATCTCATCGAGATGCTCACGCTTTCCATTGCCAATGCAGCGGGCTGTGCTAAAGAGACACTGAATTGTTAATTAAGCCCTTGTGGTGCACTTGAAAGTGTAATGAAGATAGACTTTTAAATCTTTAATATACTGATGAAACGCAAATGTAGCGTCCGTCTTAAATGAGGTGCGCTCCTTATTGGTGTGAGCTTCTGCTGCTCTTGCGTGCGTCTCTGTGATGCAGTACTGTTTCCACTGTGTGTTGCAGACAGCTTCCAGGTGGTGTTCATTTCTTTAAAGCTTGTTTAGGAGTACAAAGTTATTATGAGTTGTTTCTTTCTGCCTCGCTCGGTGCACGCTGCGCCATAAGAATGATTTCTGTCATTCAAACTCTCTTACCAAGAGGCTATGCTCTGCTGTTCTTGGTTCTATCATTGAGACTCGGCAGACCGGTGTCTCGTTTCGAAATCCTCGTTTTCTGAAATTTGTCATCATTGCCTAAAATATATTGACTTGTGAACATGTCAGAGTTTTTCCTAGGAAAGTGCAAAAATGAATCTATTTGCGCCGTAGTCATAGATGCAGGTATAATCGTAACTTGCACTTCTTTATGTTGCACCTACAGCACATACACTTGTTAATGCACATCTTTTTTCTAGATCAGGCTGTTAGCAACATCAATTTCATGGAATTCCTTCATGTGTATGATTTTCCGTCGCCTAGAAAGACCTAAGGAATATTTTCTTCTCCATGGAAGACAGCTGGAGAGTTCTGTGTGCTTAGCATCTTCTTCTGTCACCAGGATGTGTGCTTAAAGTTTTACAGTATACATTATTGCCAATCGTGGTGTTGTATCACCAATTTCGTGTAGTAGTATTATATGGAAGTAGTGTGTCAGTGAAGCATTAGAACAGTACATACTACCAACAAAGCATATAAGCAATGGTCCAGTTGAACTCAGTTTTAGCTGCACTTGATGTGCTGTGATGTGTGTTTTTTGTATTCGTGAGTACAATGGTACACGCCTTGCGCTTGATTTTTTTGATGGCAGGTAAATTGGAGGAGTCTATCATATGGTAATCACGTACTGATCGACTGTTGTTGACTTCTTATCTATTTTCTATCATGGACTCTTTAAGGATGTTATTGTGGGTATTGGTTCAGTTTCTTGTTCGGCGTGGTAAGTCTGCACAATGGTGTCTTACATCCTTGTAAATTAACCCGTATTTTTCATGAGAAAATTTCCATTTATATCGAGTGTTGGTCTTCTCCTATCAATGACAACTTCAAATTTGTTCGATGCCTGACTCGTGCATGAAACTTCGTTGCTTTCTCGTTAAAAAGAAGTTTCGTGTTATTTGTTGTCCATAGAAACTTTAGACACTCATTCCTTGAAGTATTTTTAATAGTAAAACCCCTTGCAAGTGTGTTTTTTGTAGATGTAATGTTCATTTCAAAATGACCATTGGACCAGATTTTGTTCTCTTGTGTTTTTTGTTTTATTACGGACCATCATTTTTCAGTTCATTGCTGAACTATTTTTCAGCACCTACTACTTTCTTCTTCAACTTGTATTTTGTTTCATGAACTTCTTTCCCAGCTTACTGTGTCTATGCATCTTGTGCTTAGATTCCGCGTTCCCTTAAATCTATATTGAGTGGTGTCTTCCTCCTTCCTCTCTTTGGAACGCCGTTGTTGCGGTTAGGGAGGTTTAAACTAGCATCTAATCTTCATCAAAACAGTTTTGTGATCGATTTATTGACAGATATATCCAAAACTTGAGCTTCATTGTGTGTGCGCATCTCTTTCCTAATTCTTTCTAAAATTGAATTCTAATGATACTTGCCATTCCCAAACATCGAATTTATTTTCTGGTTCCTGCCAGGACTTCCTGCTTTCCTGCCTCAGAGAACACTGAAGCACAACCTGCAAAAAATGTCAATTTGACTTGGAACTACTTCAAAACGTTTTATCCTCAAAATTTTACTGTGGTTGAACAGGAATTTCATTAATAATGCTTGTAATTTTATAATTTACATGTCCTGCTAAAGTGCAGTACGATAGGAGATGAGCAATTTGTTGTACACTTCTCAGAGGGATAGAACTATCGTATTTGTAAGCATTAGTACTCCCAAGGAAAAATGGAAGGTCCCGAGCTGAGAGGTAGACTTTCCTTTTGTTGAAATAGACTAAGAAATTTTTTGTGTGATAGTCCGTATTTTTTCGGTTCACTGCTGTCCTGTTTTCCTGTACCTCTTACTTTTTTCTTCAACTTGAATTTTGTTTCATAAATTCTTTTCAATGCTGACCGTTTCTGTGCAGAGGCACCCTGTGCGTAGAATTCATGTTGTCTGAACTCCATACTAAATAGTGCCTTCCTCTTCTGAATACCTTTTTTGTGGTTAGGGAGGTTTGAACTTTCATAATCTAGTCTAATCTCAACCCTTGGTACTGCTTTACTGTTTTCAACCATTGGTACGGCACTACTGCTTTCAACCGTTAGTACTGCATCACTCAACTTAATTGTCTCTTAGTCCACTGTTTCACTATCGAAGCATTGAGCACTTGTTTCTCATGCTGCTTCTGCTATGCCCGTTAAGTGACTTTCAGTGCTACTTTGCGCTCTTTTGCATCACGACCTGACTTTGCTGTACAATTTTGATATTTCTCACCTCGTGATTCAAGTTTAATAGGTTTTGGTTACTGGAATTATTCCCACCGTTGAAATGTGAAAACAATAGTACGCTGAGAACACTTCTGGTGAAGTTTTATTATGTTGAGTCGTAAGCTTACTGACTTAAAAGTTTTAGAGAAAATCCTGATAGGTTGAAGAATCGTCTTAATTTTTTCATTTCCGGGTATAAGCGTGTTTTTTACCTAAATAGTATGTTTGTTGAGTCACAATCTCCACTGATGAGTTACAAAGAATTGTCCTCGTGTGTACGGTTTTGAGAACTTCACACTTTGTATTGTATATGTAGTATTGTGAGTTATGCTTTGGAATTAGGCTGACCTGAACTTTGTTGTTATGCCGTGCAGGTGAAGGGTGTTACAGAAACATCCCTTATAATTCATCGCATTGCCAGCAATGCAGTGCAAGTTATGTGAGTGTTGTTATCCATTCTTTCTCTTGAGAATCGAGAGAAAGTAGCCCTTCCTTCCCTTGATTCTTTTCTCTCATCAATGAGTAACTTCTTTATCACTCACTTCCAATTTCCATGAAGAGGAGAGCCAACGTGATTGATGATGGGAAACTGTGAGAGTAAAATTTTACTCTAATCCTTCTCACTTTCACTCGCTCTTTCACTGTACTTTCCATTTGGAGAATGACATTTCCTTTCACTTATCCAGTAAAATCTATGTATTACTTTCAGTTGTCTGTTTCCGTTTCTTCTTTCACAATAAATTTTTGTCCTCCATGTTGAGACGGTAACATTTCACTCTTACCTGTCTCACTTCCATTGTGCTTTCTAAACTAAAAGGGGAATTTCCTTGCTTTCATCCATTGAGTTCTATACATCACTCTCTGTTGTCTGTGTTTTGGTTGATTCTTTTCACATGAAATTTCTGTCTTCGAGGTGCCTCTTTAGTTCGTTATCTGTTGCCGCTGTCCTCACCGCTCTCTGCCCATGAATCAGGTCTTGGCAGAATTGTATTGTAAAGACTACGTTATCAGTGCAGAAACTATCTGTGCGTTATAATTATAAGGATACTTATGAAATCGCAATATTGGTAGGATTTTTAATTGGCGTTTGATGTTGTTCATGTTACCAATTGAAAATTAGAGGTTTAAGGTTTTGGTTTTTGTTAAATTCTATATAAATGTTTATGTGGCATGTCCAGCTATTGCTGCATGCTCCTTTAGCTGGTTCGTGTCTTAAGATACCCTCGTGGCAGGCTTGCCTGCTCGCAATTCAAAAAAGATTGATCACAAGCTCTCAGCTTGTTAATGTTATTTGCAAGTTACTGATCATTGCACTAAAGCAAAAAACCTGTCAAGGTTTAATGTTGATACTTTTCCATGTGTATTATATAACTTGTGTGATTCTTTAGCTCTAATCTCGAGTCAATACTTTTGTCAAGGTTTAAACTGAAGGTTCAGATTTGAAACGTTAAGAAAATTTATCTCGGGAAAAACTTGAGCTAAAAACTGGTCACAATGAGGTGTTCTCAGGCGGTGTTCTTGTGACAGGCGTGGGCGTTAGTGGCAGCTTACAGAACTGCTCTGCATCAGAGCTTCTATTTTTATAAACGTGCCACATTCACCAATCTGCAAATTACAAGCTTCGCTTGTGACCTCAATCTGCTCTGCATCAGAGCCTACATCTGTTCAACGCAACTAGAAATTTTATTTTTCGGTTTTCTTTAAGACTGGAAAAGCAATCCTCGAATGCAGTGCAAGTGAGTGCCTGATTTGTGCTCTGCACTAAACAAAACTAACCTTTGACTCTCAAGAGACCTTCTCAGGGAGGCAGCTTCAGTGCTGGTGCTCACGTCCGTCTTGCGTAGACGACGATGTGCGCTTTGTTGCTAGTCATCTGCTGCCGATTCAACAGCACTCTTGGCATCTGCTTACCTCTCAATGAAGTTCGTTCTTCTGTTTCTCATCAGTATTCGAGCAACATCAGAGTCGCGTCTCTTTGCTCGAATGTTCTCTTCAAATTCTAACCGCTCTCTTAGAATCTGCTTACTTTTCAATAATTGTTCTTCTTTTTCTCCTCTATGTTCGAGCATTGTTCCAACGTCAGAATGCCGTCTTTTTATGCTCAAATGTCTCTAATTTTAATAGTGCTCCTAACTTCTGCTCACTTCTCAATGAATAGTGCTCTACTGTTCCTCCTCTCTGTTCGAGCATTGTTCCAACGTCACGGTAGCGTCTTCTTATGCTCGAATGTTATCTTCGTATTTGAAATGTTAATTTTTAGATTACACGCTTCATATGGCGTAATGTTATTGTCAGAGCAAGGTCTTCAAGAATTCACTCGCACACCAGCTTTGCGTTGTTTAATGAATGCACTCGCGAAAAACAACAGCATTTCATTTTTTCCTGAAATCGTGCTATGAAAGTGTCTCAAATGCTTGCTTATCTCGCGCTGTACGTTCTTGCTTCATCTGTTGGTTTCCTCATGTTTCAGAGGCGTAGTTTTGCCATTCCCTAATGACAAACGTGACTTAGTTTTGGACTCAACTTTAGACTACCATTTGTTTTACAAATTTATAAATTTACGATGACTGTGTACCTGTGAACATATATTCCTATTAAATAATGACTACTTTGTTGCTATCTTAGCCAAGATATTTATATTTTACAGCCCATTTCCATTCTTAACCGAGTCAAGAGAGAGTTTAGCGTTTTCAGTATGCGAGTCTTTCTAGATTAGAATGTTTTGTAAACATGGCTACAAATTCCTTGTGACAATATTTTCAATTCGTTTATAATTTTGCGGGTTCATGTCGAACTCAAGTTGAAAAAATCTCAGGGATTTGGTTTTAAATCCTATTCAATTTTATCGTTGTTTTCCAGTAATTTGAACTGGATTTGGTGCGTGTGTTATAGAGCGCAATTAAAGGTGATGGTGTCAGTGTAGTTAAGCTTAACTTTGACCGTCTCATGCACATTTAGAATAGTCTATTTTTGCACCGATCCTTTCCCAGTGTCTTGCTGGTTTGGAAAGAAGACTTTTATGTGTGAATGTTGATACTTTTCCATGTGTATTATATAACTTGTATGATTCCTTAGCTCTAATCTAGAGTCAATAGTTTATTGGACCTGAAGCTTGTGAAGTATTCTTCTTTAAGTCTGTATCTAAGATTCTCGTTGTTGTGACGTGGTTCATTGTCGTCACATGGAGTGCAATCTTGGTAGGTTACTTAGGTCGTTTTGTCATGTTATTTGACACGGCTGGAATTTTGGGCCTCACTGGAGAAATCTGTTTGCACGGTGGGCGGCGAAATGTAGACGAAGAAAAATCACACTTAAATACATCTATTAAAGTTGATTAAGTACTCTTCAAAGTAACCAAAGTCTGGTTGAAATAAAAATTTTAATACCTAAGTTGTAGGTAAATGCGTATATCGCTTAAGTGAACCAAATTCCCAATTTTGTGATTAATGTGGTAGTATTGAATCAAAGGCCTGGAGCCGAGAAAATTAACGTTTTGCTGATACCATCATTCTTGACATATCGGGAATGGCGGCAGGGAAAGCTATCTTTTTTTTTAATCATAAAAAGCTTTCCAAGACGATATTAACAACGAAAAATCTTCATACGACAAACAAAAAATTGACTTTTTTGATCTTTTAAACTCGTTTTTCCAATGACTATTGAGGGTTTTTTTCGATTAGATGTTCATCTTGCGCAGACAGTATGTGGACTTTATCTAGCTAATAGCTGCGCATTGTTACGTTCGTAACCCCTCATCGGGATACAACTATTGTATCTACAAGAATTGCACTCCCAGGGGGAAAATATAACGTCCCAAGCTGAGAATAAGGTAGGCTTTCTTTTTGTTGATCTAGAATGTTTATTTTATTTTGTGAAGGACTATCTTTTTCAGTTCACTGCTGTCCTATTTTTGGTAGGCTTTCTTTTTGTTGATCTAGAATGTTGTTTATTTTATTTTGTGAAGGACTATGTTTGCAGTTCACTACTGTCCTATTTTCAGTACCTCTGACTTTCTTCCACTTTTATCTTGTTTCTGAACCTTCATTCTCGACTTACTGTTTCTATGCGCAGGGGATTTTGTGCGAGGCCTCACCTTGTGCATAGATTTCTAGTTTCCGTAACTCTGTACTAATACGTATACTAAATGATCCCTGCATCCTCCCTCTTATTGAACACCTTTGTTTTGGTTAGGGTGGCTGAAATTAACTTATATTGCTTGTTAATTGTTATATTTGCACACAACTTTTAATCTCGAGTCCAATATATTTCATTATGGTCGTACGAACACTTCAATCGGAAGTGTATCCCAGATAAGCGTGTGTGTTCGCAATTGCAGCCAAGTTCAGCTGTGTCCTTCATTTTCTTGACTCTCCGTTCTTCGGCTCGCACAGAAGTTGCCTTTCACATTTATCGGAGATATTTAGTCAGGTCTTTCATCGTTTTGAAACCAACATTGAATCCAAATCCCTATTCAGGCTCTGGGGAAATTATTCTTAATGTTTATTCAGAACTGCATATTTAATGATTTGAAAATATTTTTAGTCTGTAAGAAAAGTATTGATCAAATAAAATTTAGGAGTCTACACTTCGCTGCCTTACCTCATGTAGGATGCCATTAATTAAGTATCAAGTTATTAATGACACGAGATGAGAAATGAATGCCAGTGCTAGCTGTGAAGGAAAAATTTAAGCTGATACTTTCAGAATGTGAAGCGTTGTAAAGACGAAAGGGATGTTCAAGCAATGTAAGAAATGCACTAATGGTGGCTTGTAGATGCGTGTATGCTGGTATTTGCTGCGCCTGAAAGTGAGTAGTAGATACGGACGAGGCAAAAGGGGCGAGCGACAGACGAAATCTGGAGAGGCGCCTGGGTTAGATGCTTGTACAGTGAAGTGTTTTGATGCTTGGATGGCGAAGTGTTCAGTGAAAAGTCGAACGTAGGAGTGTATGTTATTGTATGTTTTTCACATTAAAAATTTATTTAAACTTTCAGGTTAAAAGATTAGGATATATATAAGTGGTTTGCTTTTTGGATATTCGAATTATGAATAAAAGTGCCAAGACACACGTCTTGAATCTCATTATTTATTTAGGAAAGTCAATGAATAAAAATTTATAGAACGTTTCGACCTACAGGGTCATTATCAACCTGAAAACAAGAAGAATTAACTAGTCAAGACTGAAATTTACGTCAATCATGAAAGAAGAAAGCAAAAAAGAAAAAAAAAAACATGAAAGAAACTAAATTAAAATGTTCAGTATTAAAATTACGTTAGTAGTAGAGGAAAGGCAGATTGCAAATCATTTAAAACGGGGTTTACTTTCAAAAATGTGGAGAGATTCTAAAATACGGAGGTTTATTTGGTTTGATGCAGCTGAAATTACCCTAAAATCATTTAATCTAACAGGGATGTCGCACTTCTCTGCATGAGAGCGGACTGAGGAGTGGGAAGGTGTGGAAAGTAATTGATTAGTTCTGAAACTCCTAAAAAGATTAGGTATGACCCTACCTCATGACGAACCCACGATTTGGGGCTAAGTTAATGAAGTTTCTGAAATCAAATCGAATTAGGCGACACTAGTAGTTGGGGTATTCTTTCTTTCAGATGTTGCGGCGATTGTTGCCCATCATTGTGGGAAAAAGAAGGAAGAATGAGCCTTGCTGTCGAATTGGTCTGCTGCCTTCCATTAGCGGATTCTCTTCAGGGGGTATAGAACTATTGTATCTATGAAAAATGGTTAGGTATATCTTGCTTCAGTTGAACTAGAAGAATTTTTTGTTTAGTTACGGACCATCTTCGTTCAAACTTCTTTCCTAACTTTGTCTTTCTATGTGCTGGGATCTTGTGTGAGAACACACTTTGTGCATAGATTATCCATTCCCTTCATTTGAAACTAATTTATGCTTTCCTCTCTTTAGAACAGCTTTGTTGTGGTTAGGGGGCTAAGCCAACTTCTGATGTAATCCAGTTCATCGATTGATTATATGAAGGTTATTTTGGTAGAATGGTGACTTGCATCTCGCCTGGGACGATGATTATGATGGGGATGGAGCAGCATAAAGATGTGTGAAGCAAGTGTTCAAGGTACGATCAGTGCATGTAGTCAAGCATTCAACGTGTGAAGTATGTGAATTGAAAGGTCTTGCGAACCTGTTAATTTATGCTAAGTGCAGGGGCTTAATGAAAGCGTGTGCGTCAACGGTGTGCATGGAAGGGAACTGAATATAATTCAAGCCTGCTCGAAAGTGCATATGAGTGTGACATATTCTATTGTTTTGTTTGACGCGGAGGCTTCAGGACTGACACCCGAGCTGACGAAAAGATTGTTATTTAGAGAAAACAAATTCGAGCTCGGTAGAAGAAGCTAGAACGGGAACTAGAGACTAGAAAAAATGATTTAACGCAATGTTTACGCCGTTACATGTAAGAAACAATGAACTCAAATATCCAACAATAAACAATATTAGCATTGGGGCTCAAGTCAGTTATGGTACAGGAAGAACCTATCGGGGCAAAATAATTTTGGAAGCATGACTTGAAGTAGTGTGACGAAAGAGCGGGTAGGGGTAATCGAGTTGTTCAGAGTAGAATATTAAGGTTTGGACATCAGAATAAAACAGATTCCTTCAGAAGGGGATGATAGACGTTCTGGATTGAAGCTTTAGTGTTTGACCAAAATATGAAGCGCAAAAGGGTCGCGGCTGAGAGAAGCGTCTAAATGTCAATGAAGTGGGCGCTCGAAAATGTACGGGACTTGAAATGCAACTTGGCTGGTGATTCAATAAAACTTCTGTTGAAGTGTTGTCTCTCTCACCCCGTGTTTTCTTCCGAGATGTATGGGGTATGATAAAAACACTTAACGTGATAGCCTCTCGCTGGCTAGTACTGCTGGTGCGAAAGGCTGCTTCTTTGAAAAAAAAAATCACGGTGTCATACTGACAGGACAAGCTCGAACGCTCTCGCTTGTTTCGGTCACTCTGATGTGAGGAAATGGGCATCGAATCTAAATTATTTCGCATCTCCCAACGTTTCTTGCTGAAGATCAAACGACAACCAGTCTGGTCAAATAAACAAGCGACTACTCAATCTTAATTGATTCATGTTTAAAATTCAAAAACCAAGGATTTTTCACTTCCAAGTCAACTAAAGTTGCCTTGTGATCAAAATTACAGTGGTACTTTGGTAATAATAAACTCAGTTAACGACAACTTCGGTCACTGACTATTTAGTTGTCGCTTTGGTAAACTACCAAAGTATTTTCTCACCATCATGACTTGAT
>JACJUY010011118.1:0-17039 GCA_014220935.1 Platorchestia sp. MABIK
CAGGTGTGGGTGTGGGCAGGTGTGGGTGTGGGCAGGTGTGGGTGTGTGCAGATGGGGGTGTGGGCAGATGTGGGTGTGTGCGGGTGTGGGTGGCGAGAAACACCAACCCCGGAATTATAGGCCGATCACACTGACCTCCCATATTATAAAGATCTTTGAGAAAATAGTAGTGAGGAGGCCGGTGGGATATATGGAGGACGCCGAATTGTTCAACCCGAGTCAGCACGGGTTTAGAAGGGGGAGGTCCTGCCTCTCACAGTTGCTTGAGCACCAACGGTTCATCACGGAGGCCCTCGGTCGTGGTCATGCAGTGGACGCTGTATACCTAGATTTTGCTGAGGCATTTGACAAGGTAGACCATGGGGTCTTGCTGAGAAAGTTGAGGGCTGCTGGCGTTGGTGGCGACTTGTGGAGTTGGATCAGGTGCTTCCTTACTGGCAGAAAACAAGTTGTGGCCGTTTGACGGATGCCAGTCAGCCGAGTCGCGAGTGATGAGTGGAGTGCCCCAGGGCTCGGTGCTTGGACCACTTCTGTTCTTGGTCCATGTCAGTGATATTGACATCGGATAACTCCACTCCTGCTCCTCATCTTTTGCGGATGACACGAGAGTCTTTAAGGAAGTGGCCAGCAGGCAAGATTGCGAAGCCCTGCAGCAGGACCTAAACAAGATCTATGAGTGGGCCAAGGTGAACAACATGTGCTTCAATGAGAGCAAATTCGAGCTCTTTCGTTGCGGTCACCATCCGGATGACACCTTCTCCTACACAACTGCTGGTGGGGTGGTTGTGGAGAGGAGGTCATCGATCAGGCATTTGGGCGTGATCGTATAGGAAGGGGGAGGCTTGACAAAGCACATAGACTCGGTCTCAAAAAAGTGTCGAGGCCAACTTGGATGGATCCTCCGGAAGTTCCTTGCCCGGGAAGCAGCGGCCATGATGACTTTGTATAGGGCACTGATTTTGCCCTTGGCCGAATATTGCTGCCAGTTGTGGAGTCCAATTGCGACGGGGGAGATCCAGAGAGTGGAAGCAATCCAGAGAACTTTCACGTCGAAAATCGTCGGAATGGAGCGGTTTAATTACTGGGAGAGGCTCCAAAGGCTATCACTGTTCTCCCTGCAGCGACGACGTGAGAGTTATTTAATAATTTACACCTGGAAGATGCTGGAGGGACTGGTACTGAACATTGTTGACCCGAGTCTGGCGTTGAGAATTAGACAGCATCCCCGATTGGAGAGGTTATGCGTCGTTCCGCCGTTCAACAACAGGGCTCTAGCCAGCGTGAGGACGCGCCATGAAAGAACTTTTTCCGTTATTGGTCCAAGACTTTTCAACTGCATCCCAATCGAACTGAGGGAGTCCCGTGGGAAGCTGGCTACCTTCAAGTCAAGATTGGATAAGTTCCTGGCGTCGGTCCCGGATCGACCTCCGACTCCTCATTACTACCAGCCTGCGGCGGGCAACAGCCTCCTGCAGCAGGTGGCGCAGCTGCGAGTGGAGGAAATGTAGCGGCGAGTCGTCGTTGAAGGGCGGTGCACCAGCATGGCCCGGGCCTGTCAGGCCCGAACTACATCCCAGGAATCCCAGGTGTGTAGGTGTGTGTGTGCAGGTGTGGGTGTGCACAGGTGTGAGTGTGGACAGGTGTGGGTGTGGGCAGGTGTGGGTGTTTGCAGATGTGGGTGAGGGCTAATTTATTTAGATTCACAGCATTTAGATCTCACAGCAGCTCATTTATTATTTCGCCAAAAATCAAAGTTCCTTCAATGAACACTGCAGGAACGCATACAGTATAACTAAATACTCAGCGCCTCAGGATAAGCAACATCAGGACGCTATTGTGTATTTTTAGTTAATTATTTAAACTCTAGCTACAGTTTCAATCTACAGAAGGCAGCGAACAGAACACAACTTAAGATAACAAACACGGCCGTTTTACCGAGCCGGCAACGAAGAATTAAGGTTCAGACAGCATTCAGTGAGACTGAAGCTAAAAAAAGTAAAGAATTTGCTTTAATAACATGACAGGTCAATGACCATTTCATGAATTACTAGTCAATCAAATGCACTGTGCCCAGCGAACAGAAATGCCCGTTCAGATGAATAAAGTGTTACATCCAATTTTGCACGCCCTCACAGAGACAATCTAACACGGATAACAGGGTGCGAGGTTATGCCTAACTAACTTCACGCTGACAATGTGGCAATGTTTGCGTTGTGGTGAACACAAGAAAACGAGCTGGGCGCGCAGAGTCATCAGCGGCCCCAGGACGCGCGGCAGCCCACAGCGAGGTCTCAACTCCTAATAAGGAAAATTGAATTATTAGAATTGCTGTGAGGATAAGGGATCTTAGTTTATAACGACTGCTTCAAACGCTCATAGTGACAAGGACGTTACACTAATGGGGAGTTTATATCTCATGTTCTCAAAAGTCAAAACTAAACCAGCGCACCTCACACGCCCCAGCGTCGCAAAAGATGGCCCACAGACAGGCAGGGCGCTGGATGTGCTACGATTGACATCACGGCCAAGGTTATCGGTAAGAATTAATAGGTAGCGCCGGCAGCTCAGATTTACTGCACGCAGAAATAGAGAAAGACATGAAATTCACGAACGAAACAAGTTGGGGGCTATGTAGCGAACTGCCAATATTGCAAACAAAGTAAAATGTCATTAAGCCCAGAACCTATCACCACCAGAGCATTGTCTCTCCCAAAACAAATGGTGCTAGGAAGTAGCAGATGTTTCGGTTCTCGAGTAGAGATGTCAGAGATTGATCAAAAAGAGTTAAATTGTATTAACGTTAACGGTTAGTAATCTTAGAGTCTCTGAAGAAATAGGGTTTTCAACGCTACAAGTTTTACAATCTTCGGCTCTGGTTTAGCAATTCAATTGGCAAATGCCACAAAGACCAATCATTTATAAGGTTTAGGTTCAAGAAGAAAAATTAAAGTAAGAAACGGAAATGAAGGGAATAAGAAGCAGGAAGTTGAGAACCACATGAAGCCGGTCTAGTACACCGACGCAGCGTTAGCAGCGCAAGGCACCACCGTCGCGTACAGGGAGTCTGCAAGGACTGACACATATATGTAGACCGACCGGGGCCCCGGCTCCGGCCAACCCCGGCCATTTTTGCTGACCCCAGTCCCGGCTTCGACAATCCCAGACAATTTTTGCACACCCCGGCCCCGGCAGAATAGTGCTCTAAGTCGGGGTTTTGGCCGGGGGTTTTAGTATAGTATTAGTGCACCCAGCTACGCGGACGTGAAAAATTCACGTGTTTTTCAATCAAATTTAAAACGATTTCTCAAGAGATCTGCGATTTTATCGCAATCGTGAAGAACATGCAGTCACTAAGAAGAAAAAGCAGTATCTATGCTACCATCCATGGTAATTGTAATCCAGTGCGCAGTTATTGACATGAAAGAATCTCGACTTGGAGAGGTCCTAATATCAGTAGTTACCAGCACACCCCTGTTTTTTTAAGGGGGGGAAGGGGGTGGGGAGGAGGTGGCGTTAAGATGCTGGCGCTGCGAGAAGGTCGAGTTGTAGGGTTTTTTGGCGTAAGCGATCCGTCATAAATGACTGGAATCGATTATTTCCTAAAAAACATTCTTCAGAGGTGGATCAAAAACAAATATATATAACTCAACAGAACCCGCGATTAAAAACTCTTAATTAATCTTGTGCACTGGTGAAACTCCTATCAAAAATAGTCATTAAGCTTCCATGGCAGCGTGATAAAGTGGCAGACCAACTGAGCTTTAACATGGCTTTCCCACAATTTTCTATGGTATCTTATACCTTTCCTATACTTTCCTCAGTCTCAACTGCTGATATTCTATACAACCTAATCTAACCTACCAATACACGTGATGTTCATTCCGACTCCCAATCTGCTGGGTTAATGTATCAAAAATAATTGTGGAGTTGATGAAGCTTGTATCACAGATACGCTCATCACACACTACAGGCTGGTGGGTGTGACGCACAGACGGACGGAAAGACGGACGCGGCTCCTTTTATAACAGTGATTGAAAAGACACTATCTTCGTTAACTTGCTTTTGTATTTCCTCTGAAATGACAAACTGAATTTGGATACTGAGGTTCGGAATTAGTCTTGTTCTAATTACCTTCTCTGATGGCTCTTGAAACTTCTTATTCAAAAACCCTTCAAAATTAAAAAAAGTTTCCTTTTCCACAGGGTCGTAAGGAGTGAGCGCGTCACAAAACAAGTAAATTAACAATTTCTCTCCATGTATTTGGTCAGTATCATTTGGCTCCCAGTTTTTTGATTGAGTGAATGTTTCTTTTAAAGCTAATTGTTTGCCAGTAGACGTAGACGGCTTGCTCCTATCGGCAGTGTTGCCGCTGCTGCAACCTGAACTGTCTTTGTTTGTTTTCAATACAAGGACATTTAGTTGTTTTTCTTGTTTGTTTTGTTTCTATTTTTCAACTCTTTTTATCTGTTTGTTTTCTTAAGCTTCCAGGAATTGTTCTTTATGCGTCGATTTTAGATAGCCCTATTAAGATTTAGTTGAGAAAGTTTCCCGAGATGCACCAGCCGCTCCTCGTCGTATACTTGCTACACAAATGTTGCACACTGCAATGTCTACACTCTTCACCGATAAATAAAAGTAATCCTATCCTGCTGATGCACTTATTTTAGTCACTATACCGGGTGTCCCACAAAAATGTCCCTGATTTTTTGATTGATTGTATTTCCGCTTTGAATGAACATTTTAATTGTCTTTTTTTCACAATGTAGTTAATTTTGTTTTCTTTTCAAATAATTTGTTTTAAAAATCGTTTAATAACCACTTTATAATGATCGATTTACAGAAAGGGGTAAAAAACTAATTGTTCAGAGGACAAGTTTTTAAAACAATATTGATATTCTTCCTTATTTTGTACTTTCCAAAAAACCGAACAAACAAAAATTTAAAAGAGTAACAAATCATTACCTTAAATAAAGTTTAAATAAAAAAAGGAATTTAGTATCCTTCGACATACCCTCCATTTCACTCAAGGCAAGTATTACTTCTAGCCACCATTGAACGAAGAGTTTTGCGGATTATTTCACCGTTTCTTTCAGTTCTTGAAACACTTCTTCAGTTCGTTGTGGAAGAATTATTAATGATCTAGGTGATGTTTTGAAAACACGTTCCTTTACAGTAGATATTAAGAAATGAAGAACACCAGTGTTGTTTTTAAAACTTTTCCTGTGAAACGTTAGTTTTTCTACCTCTTTCAGTAAACCGATCACTGTAAAATGGTTATTAAACGATTTTCAAAAACTTAAATTATTCGGAAAGGAAACAGTATTTACTACATTGTAAAAAAAAGACAATTCAAATGTGGCCCCGGCCGTAGTAAATTTGATAACCCCGGCCTCGGTCAAATTTTCAACCCCGGTCGGTCTACACTGGCACTGCTCGTTCCAAGTCACGAGAACTGCAGGACCGGACTTCCGAGATGTAGTCAGGCTACACACACAACCTAGAGCTGTTTGATGACTCGTTAGAAAACCGCGGATTGATGGCGAAGTAAAGGTGAACCAACTGAATTAAAAGTCGAACTGAACTGCCCCTATGGGGAAATTTCCACATTAAGGAAGTTGCAACAAATGGTTTCGTTTACAAATATATACTAAACCTTGATTACATACGTTAATGATAACATTACTCTGATGCTTACTTCAATGTCTATTTCATTTTATTGATTGACTTTAAATTTAATTTTTAGATTTTATTATTTTCAATTGTGTAATTTTTTACAAATAAATAATATTTTATAAATGTAATTAATTCGTAATTAATAATTTAATTAATTACCAACTTTTTAACATTAATTAATATAAATGAATTAATTCATGAAGTTTTTCATCAATTTTGAATTTCATTTTCATTTTTAAATTTCCTTAATTTAAAATTACAATGTACATTAGAGAGGTGGGAGTGTGGGGCAGTTTGCGGCAGTCACTGGTGGAATTAGCGCGGCGTGTTCACCCGCCGCCATGTAGAAAATGTGCGCACATGGCGGACTTTTGAGGAGCTGAGTGGAGTGTGTGATTGTGTGGAGTGTGTGATTGTATACTGTGTGCGTGCGTTTGTGGTGAGTGTGTGTGAGAAAGAAAGAAAAACAGTTAATTTTTCAATAATGATGAAACAAAAAACAGGGTTGATTTTTAAAATATCTTGACGTCAAGATCCTTAGTTGATCTATAATACATGTGAATACAAGTTGAGAAAAAAAGCATAATACCAGTGACGATGCACTGCTGAAAACACTTACGAGCGCACACTGACATTGAAATACGAGCTCAGAAACGCGCAATATTAGAAATTGATGCTCAAAGTAAAATTTAAAAAATTTAAACAATTTATTTACCACACACTATACAAAAGTAGATTGTTTCTTAAGTCTAGTACAATGGTGAAATTTGAGTACACAGAGCTACCTATGGACCTGAATAAGTTCAACGACTTCTAGGGCATCCTGAGGGGAATCTTGAGGTTACATCAACGCTATTCAAAGATGTACAATAATGTCTAACCTAATTCACTTAACCTAGTTACGCATTAGACTGATCAATGATTTAGATTACTCGATATTCGATGCTTCATTTTACAAAGTAGTTTATATGGGCTAGATGTTAACAGTATATGCTTGAAACGATTTAAGAACAAACTGAAGATCGTTGATATTCACCGCTTCAAGTTACCCTTTCAGGATGAGTCATTTAGGAGAAGAGATTTGACTTGTGTATCTCACATGCTTAGTTCTTCTATAGGTAAAGGGCTTCAAGATTCATTTTGAAAGCTTTGTGAAAATTTCTTATTTTCTCTGTAGGGATTGAGTTCCAAGGATCTCTGTAGGGATTGAGTTCCAAGTCTTAGTTCCAATGAAGAGGAAACTCTGTTGTGACCGAGCTTTTGAATAATGAGGAAGCATGAAGTTACTTCTATTTCGGGTTGAATGGTCGTGGTGACCAGTTTGTGCAGTTAGTAATTGTTTGCGGTCTTTGTCGCCATCATTGGACATTGTTTTACGCATGAAATTACAAATGAAGAATTTGTGGAGATCCGTGAGTTTAAGTATTTGTAAACTATTGAATGAATCATTGGTGTGAGCATTATATTCTAGTTTCTTCACCGCTCTAATGACTCTTGTTTGCAGAGTAAAAAGTGTATTGGTTTTTATATCAGTTTTGTGCCATGCTTCTATTCCGTATAATAAGTATGGTGAAATGAGCGTTTGGTGAAGTATTTGCAAAGCTTCTTCAGACAATACAGTTTTCATTTCATGGAGGATTTCAATGGATTTTGATAACTTAGTAGTTAGTACTAATATGAGCAATGTGCTCTCTGAAGGTCAGATGCTTATATAATATAATGCCCAGAAACTTATATGAGTTGGTTTCTTCGATTTCACGTTCGCCAATTTTTATACGTGGAAGAGATATATGTCTTTTGTGTGAAAATATATTATATTTGGTCTTATCGATATTAAGGTTTATTTCATTAGTCATCGGCCAAAAAGTAAGAATTTAAAAAATGATGTAAAATCATCATATCCGTCGAATGACAACGCAGGGTTGGATTACAATAGAGGGCGTGTGTGTAAATGTGTGTGTGTGTGGTGAGTGTGGGCCTGTGTATGTGCGGGTTGCGGTCTCAGGCGCATAATCTGGACATCATTCAACAATAGTCATACTTAACTATCGTTAATTACACACATTCGTTTAAATTTTCGTGAAAATTAGCTGATGTGAGCGGTGAACTGATACTCATCAGAGGAAGAGAAATTAGAGATCAATCATTCCTACTATTGCATATTTTTACGGACACGAAAGACATATTCAAGTACACGAAAATTATATTTAAGTTCTTGAAAGTCATATTTAATTACATGATTTAGTCATTCACTCATTACGGTAATTTGAGGTCATGTAATGAGTGTAGGACTTAGAAAGTTGACACTCCTGCGCATAGCGGCCCCCAATTTCGTGTCACCAGAATTATATTTGAAGGTGAAGTAATATTCATAACTTAACCTTTTTTATCCGCTCAAAAATGCCCCAGTAATGACTGTTGTCTTGAAATGATTCTTATCACAACTTTATAAGCAGTGTGACATGAGCTATCCTTTTGTATGAAATGGTGGAACATCTCTACAACTAACAATTTAAGCCAAATTAGTGTAATATTTCTATAAAAAATAATTTGAACCAGAAAATGAAATTTTTCCTCAAATAACAAGTAAAATCACATCCAACAAAATATTTTCCAAGTCATGGAACGTTTTGGAGGTAAATTACTGCCCAGACTTATATTACGGAGAGATGATGCAGTTATTGATTAGATTATTTTCTTGTCGTTTCTGCTGTTGTAATGCAGCAGTGACACCAAGTTATTGTTATTTAATACTGCCTGGAGGAGTGTAGCAGTGATACCAAGTTATTGTTATTTAATACTGCCTGGAGGAGTGTAGCAGTGATACCAAGTTATTGTTATTCAATAATGCAAGGATCAGAGTGGCAGAGTAGCAGGGATTTAGAATCATTCCCATTCAAAATCCGAGTTAGGTTGAAGAATCACACTCCAAATAGTTTCCGAAGAAAAATGATTTAAATTATATAGGATTGTCTTCCATTATATGTGGTTTAGAGCTTAAGCATCAAATGATGTCTGTTTTGATAGGTATGCCTTCACAAAAAAAAATGAATCTAAGTTCACGTGTTCGAACCAAATGACTTTCTGACAGAAAGAAAGATGAAATATTTGGAGAAATGTGAGAGATATATACGCGACAAAGTTGTATGAGACAGCGTTACAAAAAACTTTACTTCCAATAACAACGCAGGTCATTGCGTTTTAAAATATCTCAACCAAAGGATCCTAAGTTGATCAACGTACATTTGGGTGTCACAATACCTGTGTTGATTGTCGAACTAAAATAATTGAGAGAAAAACATGAGAACTTATTTCCTTTGTTGAAATATTTTACCGTTAATGATACATATAAACGCCGGTGAAAGATATGTACATATATATTTATGTATATGTATATAAATACGAGTATATGCTTCAATTTGTCAGGAGGTAGATGAATCTTGAGGTTACATCAATGATAACTTAGCATTGATTATATTAAAGCATATAATCAATAGTACATAGCAATATACAAGAGTGTTAATATTTAGCGTATAGAAAACACAATTGGACACTGCAGTCAATTTTTCCGTCCAAATCTTTTTCCACGCATGTGTAAATGCACAGATACACTCACATATACACTTACACACATGCATGCACACTTACATAAACACATATACTCATATTGGCAGCTGTACGATAATAGTTCCATCCCGTACTGTACTCACGGTGAGATGAAGAGGTCAGATACAATGAGTTCTTTGGGTTTCCCCTACTCAACTAACCTATCCTTGCATTTTTTATGTCATTCACTTTTTAATTGATATTTTGAGATCATGTAAAATTCAAAAGTAATTTTGAACTTGAAATAGGTATGGTAACATCTTAGGTTATCCAATACAAGCAAACGATAATTGTTTTTGCATCCGCTTATACGGTACAGTAAGTTTGTTTCTAATTGTGTCAGGTGGTGAGTGTAGTCAGTTCGAGTGAAGATGTCGCCTCATAAAGAGGTAGAAGATGCAAACTTTGTAGAGCCACTTTGGTGAGCACAATTAGCAGGCCTAACTTGTTCCTTTTTACTGTTTACTACCCGAAAAAATCAAACCATTGTGTGTAATTTTTTCTTGACTCAAAGGGATCCATTATTTTTTTTCACAAGCGCAACTAGTTGACCAACACAATTTCATTCTCCTCTACGCAAATCAAACCATTGTATGCAATTTTTTTTTGTGACTCAAAGGGATACATTTTTTCTTCACAATCAAGAGTTGACCAATACAATTTCATACGTTACGCTCTTTTTCAAATTACCATACGGTGAGTAATGAAAAGAAATTAATGAGATTTTGCTCACCATGGAGTAGTGGTCATGAGCGCTAGCCTGTGGTCATGAAGGTCATGAGTTCTAGAACTCGCTGCACTAGCTTCGTGTTTCTTCCTGTGGGGAAAAGGAAGAAAATTGACTGCAATAACCAATCCAATCCAGCAAATGGGTAATTAACCGGGGTTAACCATCCCTGCATTAAGTATGAAGCATTTGAAACTCCTAATGCACCATTTGTTATGTAACAACTCGTGTAGGTTTTAAAGATCGGAAGATTTGGAACATTTTGAAATTTTTTAGGCTTCAAACGCTTTACAAAATTGAGGTGATTATAAATTTTATTTAGATATACTGTACTAAATAATTTTTCTTCCGTTCAGGAAGTATGAGAAGAAAATTGAGATGATTTTAAATTTCATTCATATATAAAAATAATTTTTTCCACAGTTCAGGAAGTATGAGGAAGCGTCACTGAAATTTTCGAGTGACTTCGGGGATTCGGACACGCGGGTGCCCACTACCCACTACTCCACCTCAGTGACCTGCTGGTCTTCAAAAGAACTGGGGTGCGGTGCTGCTGCTCACAAGTCGAAAAACCTAATGGAGTCAAAAGGGTCGGAGAGTCGAAAACGACAAGCAGGTAATTCAACAGAATATTTTCGTTATAAAACGCAGTTTCATGGGAGTTTCAGCTGTATATTTTAATTAGGAAGGGCTGTTAAATAGAAGTATAATTTGTTATCAAACGTGATACAATGTTTTTAATTTAGCTGGTGCCCTTTCCTCTAGCCAACGAGCTTTAGGATAAGGTCAATATCGGGTTTAATGCTCTCACGGAAATTAAGAATTCCGTTCCAAATAATCACTAAAGGAACACATTTAATAACGCTCTACACGAATGACATTCTGCTCGCTGATGCGTTATTCTCGAGAAATAACAATAATTACGTTCAGATAGGAATAACATTATATGGTCGGCTGCTTAGTCGCCGCATTGTTGGGTCACGCCCACTTTTCTGGCGGAAGGCGCCCACTTCTTGGCGGGAAATTGACACGGCTCGGTTTGGGTAAATTAAGGTAAGCTATTTTAGGTTGATTTATGTTATTTTAGGTTAGTTAATTTAACTAACCTAACATAACCTACCCTAACCTCACCCATCATTACGTCAATACCGTATTACAGCATATTTACGTGTCCGTTCCTTCACTTTTAGATACGACCTTCCTATAACTTCAAAGTTGAATAATTCGAAAATTATACATCGGCGAGCAGAATATCATTTATGTAATACGTTCTTGAATGTGTTCCCTTAGTGATTCTTGGGAACGGAATTCTTAATTTCCGTGAGCGCATTAAACCCGATATTGACCTAGGATAATTAGTCAATATGCAGTTTAATGCGATCACAGAAATTCAAAAATTTTGTTCCACAATATCACTAAAGGAATACGTTTAAAAACGATTCACATGAATGACATTCTGCTCGTTGATGCGTTATTTTTGAGATATAACAATAATTACGTTCAGATAGGAATAGCATTATACATATAGTCGGTTGCTTAGTCGCCACATTGTTGGGTCACGCCCACTTTTTGGCGGAAAGAACTGCGTCTGTTGGTAAGTTTAGGTAAGCTAATTTAGGTTGATATGTGTTATTTTAGATTAGTTTATTTAACTAACCTAACATTACCAAGCCTAACCTCGCCCAGTGTTACGTCAATACTGAATTACAGCATATTTACGTGTCCGTTCCTTCACTTTTAAATACGACGTTCCTATAACTTCAAAGTTGAATAATTCTAAAATTACACATCAGCGAGTAAAATGTCACTCATGTAAAACATTTTTTAAAGGTGTTCCTCTAGGGATTCTTTGGAACGGAATTTTTAATTTCCGTGAAAGGCCTAAATTCAATATTGACCGCATCATGTAATTTTGATGTAACGCAATATTTACTCCCTTCTGCTGCTTCCTCTGTATCGACCAATATAAATTTGATCATATCTTGAAATTATGTTCATGAAAATTTTTGTTATCGACTCTTTTGATTGGGAAGGGGAATTTGGAAACGTGTGTAGCCGGCATCTTTAGGTAACTTGAATGTTTTAAAAAAACACCCTATGTATGGGTTAAAACATACTTAACCGGGGACATGTATGAACCCGTTATTCACTGCTTACATTATATAGGGTCACAGGGAACTAATGTTTATTTAACTCCTAATTTGAAGAGTGTGATCGATGCTCTCCTATAGCCACAACGTTGATGTATTTCTACATGTTTCTTCAATGGTGTCGGAATTGACAACGTCAAGTATTATGAATAGATATAACCACTCGTTAGATATAACCCTCCAATAGGAATACCCCTCCAATAGGGTTACCTCTCCAATAGGCATGCCCCTCCAATAGGCATGCCCCTCCAATAGGCATGCCCCTCCAATAGGCATGCCCCTCCAATAGGCATGCCCCTCCAACAGGCATGCCTCTCCAACAGGCATAACCCTCCAACAGGCATAACCCTCCAACAGGCATAACCCTCCAACAGGCATACCCCTCCAACAGGCATACCCCTCCAACAGGCATACCCCTCCAATAGGCATATCCCTCCAATAGGCCTACCCCTCCAATAGGCCTACCCCTCCAATAGGCATAACCCTCCAATGGATATAACATTCCTGATTCAACTTGAAGGTACTGGCAGTGCGTGGCAGTGCTGGCAGAGGAAAAGCTTCAGTATTGCACCGTCGCTTCCCCTTTAGTTTGAATCGAATGAGCGAGGCGGACTCTTCTCTCTAGTTCCTAATTTCAATCGAAGATCTCAAAATGCCACCAACTCTTATACTTTACGTGCGTAAAAATTGTGTGCAATGTATTTAATTGAAAATCGTTGTTCAGAGACATCTCACCTTCACTAGAACTGAGAGGAGTTGGTAGAGCGATAGATAATTTTCTGATAAAAAGTTCAGGGGAAATCCAATGTCAAAATGGATGTTTCGTGCATTGGAGCATCGTCTGCTTCGAAGAGTGAAGTCGTCGGAAAAAAGATGAAGTAAAACATAAAACTAAGATCATTAAAATTAAAAAGTAAAATCGGCAAGAAACGCACAAACGCGTAAAAATTATGTTTTGTTATCTACTCACAATAGCCAAAGGATGAGGGTTTAACGTTCGTTTAAACAATTTTGGTTTTGAAGATGAACAAAGATTCTAAAATTCTTAAATCTACCGTAAACCTAATTATACTTATAATTTTAAACCTGTTGGTGTGGATGCAACGATTGCACTTATCAAACCGGACCACTGAATGAAAAGGTTAGCAAATTACTGCTACAGTGACTGGTTTGCAAACTACTGATGCAGTGACTGGTTTGCAAACTACTGATGCAGTGACTGGTTTGCAATTTACTGGTGCAGTGACTGGTTTGTAAATTACTGGTGCAGTGACTGGTTAGCAGAATGACTGGCTAACAAATTACTGGTGCAGCGATTCCTACCTCATTGCTCAGTGCTCCTGACGCACAGAGCACGTGACGTCATTCCCACGTATTCTGATGCACAGTGTGCACAACTAGTGGCGTGTTTTAGCGTATTTTTTTCTTTAGTTGATGAATTTTGGCAAGTTTTAGTTGGATATTTTTTAGATATTTACAAGTCATAACTGATTATGTGCGAACGCAATGAAGCATGACTTTTGTTTGATTTCCATCGCACATCTTAGGAGAATAAACGAAAATTACGCAAAAATTTTACTAAGCCTGAAGAGCAGAACGAAATTAAACTGTCACCTGGATATTAATAACCTTTCATTGTAAAATTAAATGAATAGAACTGGGGAAAATTCTTCGCTCAAAATATATCCCCTCCGAGGATACAACTGTTAGGTAACCCTTCTTTTTGTTTAAAAGATAAAGTTTTTGTTATGTTACAGAACAGTTTTGGGTTCACAGGGTGGGTCCCTGTATTGCAGCCTATCTAATTTTCTTCTTCAATTTTTTTCTTGTTCCATAGCCTTCCTTCATAACTTACGTTTCTATGCGCAGAGGATCCTGTGTGTTAACCCACCTTGTGCATAAATTCCACGTTCGTTTGATTCTATACTAAAAGGTGCTTTCATCCTTCCACTTTTTGGAACGCATCTGTTGCTGTTAGAGGAGCTTTAATTAACCCATTTAGTCTAATCATTCAAAATACATTCGTTTCCACGTACTTTTAAAGAAAGATCGGCACTTCCTGCTTGCGCTGAACGCGCTCTAAGTTTGTCTCAGAACGCCTGTTTTCGAGGCAATATTTACGCTTTGCGACCTGGACGTGGCGCTTAGGCGATCCCGAATCAACGTTCTGGTGCTGCAAAATCGGTTCATCATTAACTTAAAATTGACGTTTTAGCGATGCAAAATGACTGCTCGGCAATGCAAAATAAGCATTTAAATCATACGAAATAAATACTTGAACAGTATATAAATTGAAGTTTTTGCGCTGCAAAATGGTTTTAGCGATGCAAAACTAATATTTAACAATGAAAAATCAATATTTAACGCTGCAAAACCAGTATTTACCGCTGCAAAACCAATATTTACCGCTGCACAACCAATATTTACCGCTGCACAACCAATATTTACCGCTGCAAAACCAATATTTACCGCTGCAAAAGCAATATTTACCGCTGCAAAACCAATATTTAACGCTGCAAAAGCAATCTTTAACGCTGCAAAAGCAATCTTTAACGCTGCAAAAGCAAAATTTAACGCTGCAAAATAATCAGTAAGCGCTGCAAACGAGCCAGCAAACATGCGAAATGAAGGCAGATGTGGAGGAAGGCAGGCGTAAAGCTGCCGGTTTTTGAGGCGCAGGGAGGTCAGCGCCCCGTCCGTGCAATACAACTAATGCACGATCAAAGCTCGGCCCGGGCCCGCACACCGGCATTGAGGCGCGCTAAAAGTGTCCGGTGCTGATCGGCAAATGTGTGTGTCGTCCGGCACACGTGGTGTGTATGGGATACTCTAATTCTGGCACACGTGGCGTGTGTGGGATACTCTAATTCTGGCACACGTGGCGTGTGTGGGATACTCTAATTCTGGCACGCGTGGCGTGTGTGGGATACTCTAATTCTGGCACACGTGGCGTGTGTGGGATACTCTAATTCTGGCTCACGTGGTGTGTGTGGGATACTCTAATTCTGCAAGACGTGGCGTGTGTGATAATTTTAACTCGGCAACTCTGCAAGACGTGGTATGGTGCTCTACCAGACGTGGTATGGTGCTCTACCAGACGTGGTATGGTGCTCTACCAGACGTGGTATGGTGCTCTACCAGACGTGTTATGGTGCTCTACCAGACGTGGTATGGTGCTCTACCAGACGGGGTATGAAATACCAGACGTGGTATACTCGCACGGCTGTGACACACCCAGAGGCGGCAGGTATGATACGGGGCTAACTTCCAGAACTTGGGGCGCGGCTCCCGTGTGGCGCTGGACAAACCTGCACCAAATGCGCGATATTCCGTCGCACGCGGTGGCGCGGGTCTCTTCCCATCCGTAACATCGGAAATTAGGAAAATTTAACAATTTTCTTGCACGAGTTAAACTGAACTTCATTATTCAACTCAAATTAGAGTTAATTTCAGAGATCAATTTTGAAAATAACGATCATCAAACGGATCGTGCCTTCATTTAGTTTTGTTTGAATGTTCATGAAAATTAAGTTTATGACTGCTGATCGAAATACAGTATTATGAAAAACTCTAGTGACCGCCGGTGGGTCCCTTCGCAAGAAACGTGTTAAAAATGTAGCTGGATTTTCCCTGCAGAAGCCCTCAGTTTTCTTAAGAAATTCTCATTTCAAGGTTCGAAATACTTGGTGTAAATTTTCAGTTATACTTGCGGGGAAAGAAACACTTTCTAGTTATGCCAGAAAATATTGGTAAATATTATACTGAGAAAAATATTATAGCGACTTCAGTCAAAAAGTAGGGACCAACTGCGAGGATATAAGTTTGATGAGCAAAACATTTTGGGAATTGACGGATGAATTCTCCTGGGTTTGACTCGTGCGCGTAAATTATATTGAAGTCTTCAACTGGAAACTCTCACCCAAATTTATTTGCCTGTGTAGTAAGGTGTGTGAGAATGTAAAGCCTTGCTATGTGTGAACCATAGCACTTGATGGAAAATAATATACAGGGTGTTGCGTAATTTGATGCGCATATTTTAACCACAGATAGAATTATGAAAAGCTCACTCTGTGGTGATGTTATTGTTCGGAAAATCAAATTTTGAACATAGTTATATCACTTCAAAGTTTTTTCCCAAAAAATACTTTTGGTCAAAAATTTTTTATTTCTTTGTCGATTTTGATAAGAAAAAATTCAGGGTAATATTTAGCCTACTCTTGAAGTAAACACTTCAAAAATTGCAAAATATTAACCCAAAATATAATTCCAGAGGTCTAAAGTCAAAGCCAGATCCGTTTATATTCTCGATTGAAAATGTTCAAAAAACTTATTCTGTAACAAATTTCACGTTAAGACCTTTCAAATGATGCAATAAAATCACTAGTTATGTTCCTCTTTCCTATTTTCAAATCCATTTTCACCACCAAAACAGTCGCCTGGCTGAGCGTGTAGCGGCTGCTGTCGTCGCTTCGGGCCGGCGTGTAACACAAACTAACTTGTTCAACTTACGAATGGAAGTACTGCGGCCACATTGTGTTCCTGTGTAAATTACCTTCAAATTTAAACAATGCTTGCGCACAAACTTAACATGATTATTGTACACTGTGTTCGTAACTTCGTATGTCAGAATTTAGATAAATAAACAAGTTACTCGCTTCGTGCTTGTTTTTTATTCAAATTCTGAAATACGGACACATTGTGCAATTGTCACAATTATTTTGTGCGCTAAAATTTATTTGAAAAAAGGGGTGAAATGATTGAAACGCACTTCATTTATTCTGGCATGTAAATGAGCAAATCACATGTTCGAACATTTTTATCCCACTGGTACTCGACGTGTTGACTGTGCGTCTCAGTGATACTTGTTGTTTCCGAGTAATTTT
>JACJUY010011119.1:9407-24069 GCA_014220935.1 Platorchestia sp. MABIK
GCCTTACCTTAGTTACCCCTCAAACCTCAATTCTAGTCTACTTATGTATGCTCAGTAACTTTGATATACACTCAATGTGTATTCATACGAATTGAGCATTCAATTTCTCCGCAGCGTAGCACCGATACTAAGTGGAGGGGAAGTATAAGTAAGGCCTCCGCTTCACGCCGTTAACGGAACTCAATGCTGGTAGCCGCTGTATATAGTACATAGTGACCATCAATAGCTGAAAATGGAGGAGTGAATATTTCATGATCGGGACAATTTTGTGTTACCAATATCAACCTTATATCAAGAATTGAGTATTAATCCAATGATATTGTAGGGAACACCTCATTATCTAATCAATATTGACGCAATAATTATTGATATTGGGTTGATGATAATATTGTTATTGGGCCAATAGTTTTTCCAATATCAACTGAATTTTCCAAAATAAGGTATTTTCCCAAAGTTCATTTTGAATATCCAGTCAATATTGAGACTGTATATTGGCTCAATATTAGGTCAATAAATTTTGCTACCTGGGTAGAAAAGAAAAAACTCCCGTAGATCGGCGAATCAGGAGTTTTTCCTGAGAATTAACTGTCGTTTGCAATTATACAGGGTACCCTGTTGGTGGAACTCTTGGTACAAACTTCGGCTAAAGGTAGAAAATACAAATTTAAACACTTTTTCATCAGTGAAAAAATATCGAAAAACGCTTGTTTTTTAATTATTGGGCTTAGAAGTTCTTAATGCTACGCTACAAGAACACAGCAGCGATTTCGCAGCAGACAGGAATAAGGACAATATGGGGAATTAGAATGAACAAGGGTTAGCAGAATCGAACATGTTTTATTTTCAGTTTAAAACATTAATTCACAGATTCAGGAAATTTCTATAAATTCCTATTGTACGTTAGCGACCCCTGGTGAGAAGCGTATGTTTATCTTTTGTCAGTTAGCACCGTGGCACTGAAGTGGTAAGATGTATCGCCTTACTAATTAATGCACAAATGGCAGACATGCATTTCACTTATGGTGTTAGCTAATGGTAATGCAAGGCGTGGCGCGAGAATCTATCACGAACGTTACCCTAATCGAGAAGTCCCTGATCATCGATTATTCATTGCATTGCACCGAAGATTGACGGAAACCGGCAGTTTTAGTGTAAACAGAGTGGACGTTGGTCGCCCAATGAATCATCATCGAGAGCAAGAAGTGTTGGAACATTTCCGTAGAAATCCGCGTTCGAGCACCCGTGTCGCAGCAGCATCTTTGGGTATTCGTGACCACAGTACAGTGTGGCATGTATTGAACCGGAATAATTATCATCCGTATCACTTCCAGAGAGTCCAGGGTCTCCTTCCCGTTGATTATGGTCCTTGTGAGCGATTCGCGCAGTGGTTTTTAGATCGGGGGGTAGAAGATGCCAATTTTGTAGAGTGTGTGCTGTTTACAGATGAAGCAATCTTCAGCCGAGATGGAATTTTTGATTATCATAACTTTCACTCATGGCAGCGGAACAACCCTCATGTCATCCATGAACGTCATCACCAACATCTCTACACTGTCAATGTTTGGGCAGGTATCGTGCACAATCAACTCATTGGTTCATACATTCTGCCAGAGCGTTATACTGGAGATGTGTACAAAATCTTTCTTGAAGAAGTCCTTCCTGGTTTATTGGAAAATGTGCCATTAGGCATTGGTAGACGACTTTGGTTTCAACACGATGGAGCTCCGGCACATTATGCTCTAAATGTGCGACGGTTTCTTGACCAACAATTTCCAAATCGATGGATTGGTCGTGGTGGTGCAGTGTCCTGGCCACCGAGATCACCTGATTTGACTCCGTTAGATTTTTTCTTATGGGGGCACTTGAAATCTCTGATTTATGCGACACCTGTGGAGTCGGAAGAAGACCTTGTCGATCGAATTGCAGTCGCTGCTGGAGAAATCGCTGACAACCCAGGAATGTTAGGCAACGTACGCAACTCGCTTCGACGAAGGTGTCGTGCGTGTATCGATGTTAATGGTGGAAATTTTGAACACCTACTTTGATGCGTAACTTTCTATTATTTATTAAAGTACCTCATGTTATTTAACGTTTTTCATTACCCTCGTGTGTTATTAACGAACATTAGTGCATGTGGTAAACTAGGATCGCCGTGAGTTCTTGAAGCGCAGCATTAATAACTGCCAAGCTCAATAATTAAAAAACTAAGTGTTTTTCGATATTTTTTCACTGATGAAAAAGTGTTCAAATTTGTATTTTCTACTAGTAGCCGAAGTTTGTACCAAGAGTTCCACCAACACCCTATATTTTGATGAAAAAACATTTCATATGCTACAAGGATTTTAAAATTATGTGAGCATAAAAACGTAGAGCAGTTCTTGGCAGATAATTCGATTGTGTGGAGCATTTTCTATTGAACGTTTGTGTCGTTGCCACTAGCGGCCTCTAGCAGTTCTAGGCAGATCTAAGCAGACGTTCTCGCTAGTGCCGCCGACAGCCTCGGCAGAGATAGTCGTCCCTAAAGCGGACGTAGCGACCACTGCGCTGCGGCGCCACTAACCTCTGCCAAAAACGTCAAGAAACTGCCAAAAATACTGCGCTGATTTTTAACTAAGGTTTGAGGCAATTACTGCAACCTCTATTCTCCGAGATATTGATTTGTACAAATGTTGAATAGTTAAAAAAAAAATTTTTAGCCCATTCTTCAGGTAAACACTCTCCAGTTCTTTTAGAGACGATGGCGGCAGAAATCGACATCTTACTTGAATCTCTAAAACCGACCATGAATTCACAACAATGTTGAAGTCTGGGGATTGTGGTGGCCAGATGAGATGCTCAACTTCATTAGCATGTTTCTCGTGTCATTTTTCAACAATTATTCTAGCTGTATGGATTGGGGTATTATCACCTTAGAAGATGGCGTTACCCTCCGGAAACAGTGCTCGAACCATTGGATGAACTTGGTCGTCCAAAATTCCTAAATAGTCAGGACTTTTAATTTTTCCATGAAGCGAAATCATTGTCGCGGAGATTTTTCAAGAAATAGTACACAGAGCATCACGCAACCCCCGCCATGTTTTACGGTTGGGAGAAGGCAGTCTGCATTAAAGACTTCTTTCGTCAAAACGTTTGTTTTTGAGACAGAGGTTTTCTAATTGCAGCTCTTCCGTAGAATCCCAATTTGTACAGCTCCCGACGAACAGTTTCTATGGAAGTTGGGTTCTGTAGGTGTTCATTGAGCTCTGCAGTGAATTTGAGAGCCGTGGTCTTGTGACCTTCTCTTAACAATTCGATTTAGAGTCCGACGGTCTATCTCTGACAACTTCGACTTCCGGCAAGACCGGTGCTTTGCCGAGGACGTTTTTCCTACTCTTTCAAAGGCAGTCATAATTTTTGAGGCAGTACCTCTTGAATCGTCAAGCATTCGGGCAGTTTCTGTTACTTTAGCTCCTGCCATACGAGCACCAACAATTTGGCCTCTTTGAAAAGTCAGCGAGTTTGCACTTTGTAAAAGGTTATAATCAAATTTATCTTTTAGATACCTGAAAAAACAGTCAATTTAAATAAAATATCAAATAGCTACCATAATTAACACTTAAACATTAAAATATGTCAAGTTTTGATTGTATTTAACATGTTCAAAGAATATGATTCCAAAATATTAGGTGCTTTCATTATTTTGTCCCATCCCTGTACGTTATTTTCTTATCGATGTATCTCATAGCAATCTTGATATCTAGCCCAATGAGAATGATCTAAGGAATTGTTCACATCATGATTTGATTAGTTTCTTTATTGAGAACTGAGTCTAATAACATTTGTTTGACAGTTGAAGAAAGCTCCAACGTCGCTGAAATGGGCGTTCTCTTGGACGTTTCAGTTGGCACACCTCTACACACAGTAAGCATCTCGAGACTAAGGAAAGACGATCTTAGGAAAAAATGAAACTCTCGTGCTGGTAATCCCTCAATACAAACAGAGCGAGGGAAAAGGTTGAAAGATGAAGTTTTTAAAACGCAATACCCTACAAAACACTGCAATGATCATTTTTGAATTCCCTGAGAGTAGCAAAGGATACTTCTGAATGCGCTAACTGACCTGACGAACAAATCATGCATGATAAACACATTCGCATCCATCTGTAGTGTTGCACAGATAAGCTAAGAAACATAGTCCACGAAGAATACTATCTCCGCACATTTTGTACAAAAATATTCACTCTAGACGCACTTATCCTGAGAGTCCACACCTTGCTTCTTTCTTCGTATGTCTGATGGAAAGAATAGCGCTCATAAAAAATTAAGCGTATAACACAATAAGGATTGCAGACCCTAACGTAAGGATTTGGAAGCCAAGCCTCAACTACATCAGTGAAGGCGAGGAGTGGTATAAGGTAAATACCATTTTGAGTTGCTTATATCACATACCTAAATAAGAGAAATGATGCCATAGCTACTAAATTTATTCATACTCGTGAGACAGAACAAGATTTAGTGGTTTACTGAAATTAAATGAAACTAAATCTAATTAGCTTTCACCTCCATCAAGCTGCGGTCCAAAACAAGAAAGTCATGTGTGTAAGAACTCAAGCTGAAGTTTAAACTGGACTTTCAATTATTAACAATTTCAAGGTAGGCCCTTCCTCTCTTCGAAACGCTCTTTTTTTAGCGGTTAAGGAGGCTTAACAAAAATTAAGCTAACATATAATATTCATGGTAGGCCAGACGTTTTACGAAAAATAAGCGAAGTCGTTAGTAGCACATGAATACACAGGGCTTATGCATGTTTGTGACGTTCACCTCACGCAGTGAGATTCTAGTGTACATCAGATTTCATTAGGAAATGTACATGTGCTTGGATCTCCCACAGAAACTTTTGCACGGTTGTGTGATAAGCATTTGTTTTAGAAACAGATTCTTCAAATAAATTTCTCACGTCAAAACTGAAATCATGTGAACAAATAAATCCTCATCTTTCTCAAAATCATCAATCATGCGGAGCTCATTTAACTACAGAGGATTGAAAAGCTCAGCTATGGAAAAGATGAGATCACCTGCAGTTCTATATAGTTGTCAGCACATCTAACTTCAGATAATGAATTTTGTTTTGAGCGACAAATAGAATTCCAGACTTCTGGACTTGACACTTTTCTCATGCCTTCTACTTTTCCTCCAAACTATGAAATGAAATAGAGATAAAAGAAGGGAAACTTATGTTATACCCTATCAACTTTTTTTCTAATGATGACCGATGCATTTAACTGACAGTTTTGCACTAGGCAGAAGGAAATACAAAAAACTAACTGGAGAGATGTTTTGAGGCCGCTGGTGGGAAATCTTCTGAAACCATTTGCCGTTGCCTTCCGATTATTTCTATACTATTTGACCTAGGAATTTAGAATTAGACAAAATTTAATGTTCAAAAATTCTTGTGCGCGTCTAATGCATTTTCAGCGGACCTAACTAACCTTAGTTTTATTTATAAAGCAGACAACTGTTCCTATTCGGTTCATTTTCCTAAAAACATTGGGTGAAGTTAGGTTTAATTACTGAGAGACATTATACACACCAACAATTTTGAGCCTCAAATTGAGAATGATTTGAAGTTTCAAGCTTCAGAAGTTAAGAAATAAGAGTAGGGTTACCTGAATGTTCTTTAAAAATCAACTGACTATCTAAGGAGGTGATGGATGAACTAAAAACATTTCCCTATTGCCTAAGAGAAAACTTGTGACCCATGGTATGCACATGGAGAGTTTTTCGAGTTTTCAATGAATTCTACTTTCAAGTATCTAGACGTAATAGTAAAGCATTATACGCTGGTATTCACAAACAGTGTTCCAAAAATCAACATAACTCAAAAGGGGGAATTAGAGAAGTCTGCCTCCCTTTCCCCTGGGTGAATGTAACACACGTGAAATGAAATGCGCATGCATTGAATTATATTTGCTTCAAAATGAAGACTAATTCGAATCTATGTGCAGTAACTTCAAATAAGGGCTGGGTAACCATTTATGGTTCCACTACATGTTCCAGCGGTGGTTTCAGAACGGCATTCCTATGTAGCATGCTCTTCGGCAAAAACTGTTCCTTATCTCTACAGCCAGGCGTTTTCCAATGCTCTGTTTTTCTGTCTTTATACACAACCGTTCGATCATTAGTTCCGTACTTTGGAGATCACAAATTTCATATCACACCGATAAATCTTAACGACAAACGCCTGTTGTGCTGGTTTTGTGTTTTTTGTGTTCAACTTTTTCATTTGGCTCTTATTCATTTTAATTGTTTGTTGTTTCTTATAAGCAAAAATATCTAATATTATTACCGATTGCTCGAACATTGACGTGTTATTTTTAAAGCTTCAGAATGCGTTCAAAGCCTTCATTTGATTGTGAAGATATAAGCTTGTGTCATTTTTTTCATTTATAACATCCTAATCGCACCCAATAATATGAATGACTTTGCTCCTTTTTATTCTTCCATTTTCATGAACATACGTATGTTCATATGAATGTAGTACATTCACATAATATCTGTACATGCAACATCTCTGGAAAAATGCCAGTTGGCTCTAGATTTTGGGATTTAAAGTTTTCGTAATGTTTTATTTCAAACATCATGCTGATACAACTTTGTCATGACGTTTCAATTTTTGAGTCAAAACCTCATCAATGTAAAATTAGAAGGTTTTTTGTCCACTGATGTGCGCTCAAAGATAGTGGAACGAAACCATTCACTTGCACACAACCCCGGTATTGATGACACCTCCATCCGCTCAGATTAACGCATTGAGGCAGACTCGATGCATTGACGTTCGGTGACGGCAGGTTGCCGTAGAATCTCACTCAGTGCCTGTGGCTGTCGATAGGCGGCGCAAAACTGCGCAGGATATTTGCCCTAGAAAAAGTGCATCACTAGCGCTGCCAGCCATTTGAATACAACGCTGATTGATGTCAGGCTGCCTGGGTCACGGCAGGGATTTTTCCAAAACATGTGACCTCTGGGGAAAACTACATTAAATGAAAGACAATTCCTCCAAATCCACGGTGGAAAAAAGTTTTCAACCCCTACAGACGAAAAATAAAAAGTTTTTACATAAAGAAATTATGTAAATTCTGTGGACAATTAGTTAGAATAACATATTAAGCTCATTTGCTGATAACTAAGGTGATGATTAGGCAAATACTGAAATTGTTTACCTCACGAATCTGCTTTATAGAATAGTTTCGAATCATAAGTAGTACTGAAAATCCTCACTCAAAATTGAACACCGTGTGAGGGTAACTGAGTAACTGATAGATCATATCAGACTTAACCTTCGGCAGCTAAGTTTGAATTTAAATTTCAAACTGAATGAGTTGAAAATTTAATGGTTTGCAATTGATTCCTACTCTATTCCAATTAGACCATTCACCCATCAACGGTACATATTTAATGAAGGCAATGAACTATGTACAGTTCACAACAGCGTTGCTACATTTTGTGAATGGACACAATCTAACACCTGGTGCTTGCAGAACACTTGACAGTAGTAAATGAAAAAGATGAATAATTGTTCCTAGATTTTTCGAAGTATCTCTTACAGTTAAACGTTGGTTTTACTTGTTCGCCAAACTTCCTCGAGAAAATATTCTTGGTTACCAATGCGAGCTTTTGAGTCATAAAATGGGAAATTTCCTATGCGAGGCGCCTTGAAAATGTCTGCTTATATTGGAGTGTAAAGCTAAATCCTTGAGATCGCTGCAGAGGTCTTGATGGCTAAATGAAGAGCTCTTTCAATTATGGGTCATTGTTTCATGGCTGGAATAAAATCTTTGAAAGATTTCTTCAACGTTCGCCTTGAAACTCGTTCTAGGGTGTATAACTTCTTCTTTGATGAAATCACCCGCTGAACTTAATGTGATATTTTTAAATGAGATGAAGTTATCAGAATTGTGATAATGAAGAAGTTAGGTCACCATTGAAAGCACGTGTTGGTAGAAGATGCTAGAGCTCTGACGAATGGCATTACATTTCTAATTAGATATAAGAGTTCGTGTTATTGTTCATTTGGTCAATTTAATTGCTGTTATTGCACGTTTTCTATTGATGTAGCGTGAATCTATATAGTAAACATTATAGTATATATACCAATGAGAGTATTTTGTACTAAAGAACATTATTGAAAATATATTTATGGACGATTAAACATTCGCTTCTATTTCATCATTGGATAAGAATGATCTGTGACGGGTTCTTAAGGACTTCTTACACAAATGCCAGAGATCTCTACTGTCATATTTACCTCATGAAATGGCCTAGCTAATTGAGCTCATGATGCAAAATTTTTCATCAACATCATCACTGATATAGTTCTTCCACACTGAAGTCGAATAAGTAACTCAAATGAAATCTTGGGGTGCAATTTTAGTTTTCACCAACACAAAAATTAATCCTTGTTTCATTGCTGTGGAGAAGCGTGTATTTTGTAAGTAGAAAATGGGTGTTCACAACGTTACATGTACTTATGTAGTGACCGAAATGGTGAGAAGCTCTCAGAATGCTAACTGAGCGAACGGCTTTCGAGCGTGAGCTCCACTCCCTCGCGATGGCTTAACGATTTTCCATGATGGCTGCGAAGCAGACAGGGCTTGTTTGCACTGCCATCGTAGTGATCGAGAAAACTATTAAGCGAGGAAGCGATGACGCCTTTTTTAACTTAGATGCATTCTCTTGCAACGAATTTCGCACAAACATTGAGGAAATACGCTCGAATATTTGTTATAAGCCATTAAAAGGGGAATTAATACTATAGCTCAAGGAAGAGTTCAAATAATGCTCTCCAAAGTTACCGAAGTTTCACCTTCTTGGAGATTCTCAGACTTCACAATTAAACGATATTAAAGGAATAAATATTTTTTTACGGCTATGATACGACACACACAGCAAACCGCGGCGTTTACGACGGCTGGCATCTGCTAACATGGATTCGAGGGTGCGTGACTTCGGTTGCAAATTTTCAGTGACCTAACAAAAGTGCACGGTACTCGTTCAGCCTGAGTTGTGTTATAGTGATATAATTCTCCCGAGACGGGGAGATACTGAAAGAAAGGAGTGAATAACCTGCAGAAGTACCGATTTTTCTCTTCTTCAATCACAAATACCGTGATGCGGCAAAGCAACAAGAAAAACCCAATTAACTCTAATTGATCAGGAATAGGGAAAACAAATAGTTTACAAATATTCTAATTAAATGAAGAATGCGTTAAAATTCCGTAAACACAGGGTTCAAAGATCAATGAAACTATACGCTCCATGAGTTTACACTCCTGTTCACTGGCGTCTTGTAAAGAATGGGTGCCGCCAGTGACCGGTCCTCACCTGTTAGGAAGCACTGGAAACCCCCAACGCTTTGCCTATGAATTCAGCCAAAATGAGCGCAGTTTTGGCTGTGTCATCCTGTGCCTCCCGAACGAAGCCACTGCTGTCGTCAGGTAGGGAAGGAAAGGCTGAAACGTTGCGATCAATTTTCTGGGGGTCGGAGCTTGCTAGTCCGGTGCTATCGGTGCGAAATGCCCAGACAATACGCGAATGCGCAGACACGACGAGTGCTGTTGCGCAGCTCGGCTCATGGATGTACGGATGGAGCCATATACCTCTGTCTATCCGAAAAACCGAAAAAAATAAAAACAAAGTTTTTAGATATGGTTCCATCCGTACATCCGTGATCCGAGCCGTGTAAAAGCACTCGTCGTGTCTGCGCAATCGCATTTTGTCTGGGCATTTCCCGCCGAAAGCACCGGACTAGCAAGCTCCGATCCCCAGTAAACTGCTCGAAACGTTTCAGCCTTTCCTTCCCTACCTGACGACAGCGGTTCGGGAGGCACAACCAAATGACATCAGACCAGTAAATATTTACAGACTAGCAGTACTAATTACCCTGCAAATAGCAACAGACCAACAATAGTAATAGCTCAGCTACAGTAACAGACCAGCAATAGCAACGTGCCAACAAATAATAGCAGGCCAGCTATATTTACAAGCCAGCGTAGGTCAGAGTAGTGCGTATGGCCCAATACGTTGACGACGATGTGGTACATATGTATACCACGGGGTGTATATGTAACTCATGAACGTAGTGGTACATATGTGTGCCACTACGTACATTTTTGAGAATTTGCCATTATGATTGAACATTTTGCCAATTTAATCGCACAAAAGTTGAAAAATATTATCTTCTTTCAAAATTTGCTAAATTGATCAAACATTTCGTCGAATTAGTCGGAAAACCGTATAATATGTAATTGCTATGCAAAATTTTCAATATAATAATTAATAACAGTGTTCAACAGTAGGAACACTGTATTTGCGTGCGCCAAATGTATGCCACCACGTCACAGTTAACCTGTCCAACAACATTGACGTAGTGGGACAATGCAGTGCCACACACCTGAGCGGCAACATGTACCACTATGCCTGCCAGCAATGCTTTCATTGGCTGGTCACGATGTGTTCCATATTTGTCCCACGCTTTTCCGTATAGATACATGTTCAGGACGCTAAATAACAAACCACTCATATTTTCTCGCTGCGACGACTAGCGCCAAACTGACACTGAATAAATGAAATTTGACATCGTCTGCTAGAGAAGTTCGGCATATGAGCAATCGTCGTCAACGTGTTAAAGGTAATCAATCATAGGCCATTCTCTACAGATCGAACTTCCAGCCAAACATAGTTTATAATTAGTATTTACTAGTGTTTTTGGGATGACCTGTAAACAGGTCACACTGTACATAGAGGAACCGCCGCTTCGTTCAACAAACTTTTATATAAAGTTGGGACTGTTGACATATACACCTTTCACTCAATAACCATGTGGCCGAAAAAGCTTCGTTAATTATAAAATTACATGGCTTTAACATTTTAAACATACACGAAAAAAATTCGAACTTTGAGAGAGGTAAGGAAATGAAACGTAGAAGTTTGAAAGTAAATTTATTGCGCACACGAGAAACAGCATAACAGCCTGAACACGCTCATCACAATGTGAGCCGCCGGTGTACACGGAGGGAATTTTCATACTGCTGCTTACCGAGTAGAAGTCATAAACTTAATTTTCATAAATACTTAATCAGCGCTAAATGAAGGCACGATCCAGATAATGCTTACTATTTTCAAAACTGCTTGCAACAATTTGACTTTAAATTTGAGTTGAATTATGATCATCAGTTTTACCATCGCGGTCAACGAGTAAATTATTTTGACCTCAAGAAACAGATTTTCGAATTACGTTTGGTTTTGAGAAAATACGTTCAACATGAGGCCCATCTAATGCGATGCACGCGTTCAAGCGCCCTTGCAATGAAGGCCAGCCGAGATCGAATACACCGAGAGTCTCACGAATCCTTGCGAAGGCTGTTCTGTTACAATTTTGGCTATTCTGTGTCACGTTTTCCTTTATCCTGGATTTCAAATCCATAACACTCTTAAAACACGAATTTTTCTACAATACAGTTCAAACTTCAAGTCCTTGTAATTCTTTAACGAAGCATTTTCGACCCCACAGCTATAGAGCAAAAAGTGTTTACTTGAACGGTCAACCTTTATGTTGCAGTTTGTTCAACAAAGCACCGGTCCTACTATAAAATTGTAGCATCATAAATAGTAGGAAATAAACTTGAATCAGCTTAATATAACATTGCTGCGTTCAAATAAAATAAGGAATGTTTGTTTTCAAATTTGTGTTTGGCCGCCGTCACACAGAGACCAAATGGTAACCTATCGTCATAATCGTCTTCTCTGCAGTCAGCGGCGCTACTCGGTCAGTCGAGGGCCACGAGACCGAGTTGTACCACTGACTATAGATGATTATGACGAAACGTACCATTTGGTCTCCGCGTGACGGCGGCCTTAGAACAATCAAAAGTTTACGTACTATGGCATCAATGTCCTATCACAATTAAGAGATGCAGACATTTAATGTAAAATTCTCGTGTATTGTTCTGTACCCGAGGTTGATGTGTTAAGAAGTCGTTTCCTGACCCATGCGTTTTTAATAGCGACAGACCACAAAGAAGGAAGTCCCCCTCTAACCTTTTAAAAAAATATTGATCCTGGTCTGCTCTTTAAGAAAGAAAGTTCATGCCTCCTTTTTCTTTCATTTTTCTGGCATTTCAACAATCGCCTGCTTGATTACCTAGCTATGCTCATAAGTTTTGATGCGATTGAACTTCTATCGACTTCACATTACGACAATGTTTCAGGTGAACTTAACTTCGAATACTGACTCAATAACTAAATTGACACCGGCCTTATGTCGATGTTTGAAGCCGTTTATAAAAACTACAGGTCTTTCTCCTTTGATCATGAGAGAAGTTTCTCTCGTAATCGGAGTTTTAGTACTAGCCTAGAGCTCGTGAATAATGTGTTTCACTCGTGCATTTCAACGTTTACTCTAAAAAATTGGCTGTGGTACAAACTGTCGGCCAAATTTCTCTTTGTAATTTGATCAGTGAACGATGTGCATAGCGTGAAAGTACAGAACGGAATTTTTCTGCGTAAACAGAACTTTTGACGCGTGTGTTATCGATCAAACTATTTCAGAGATGAATTTTAACTTAAGAGGTTTTATTCTCGCTTAATTTTTAACGTGTTAGTCGAAAACTTTTATCTCAAAATAAAGTCTCAATCGTTCCACGAATGAAGCATTTATAGGCGCCTCATTCCAAAGCGACTTGCAGCGACGAGCAATTAAACTTGGATTTATCTCTCGTCAGTTTCTAGTGTGAAAAAAGTATTAAGAAAATATGAATTGATGGTTTTCAATTTTCACTCTGGAATAATCAAAAACACTATATATTGCTGGAAATAGCTTAGAAATTAAGCTCAGTGTGTTTCCACGCTTTTATAATACATTTATCTGTAACTAATCGATCGATTTATCAAAAGTTTTAGTTCCATGGGAGGGCCATAATTTAGGATGCCTAAACCGTGTCAGCCAAGCGTATACCAGTGAAACCCATTATGTGAGCGTGCAATACCCGTAGTTCGAACCTGTGTGCGAAGTTTGTGCCTTTTAAAATCAATGAATTTTCTGTAAGGAACTCTTATGAATTTATGAGCGATCAGTGGTGAAGGTAATTTGCTCATGTTTTGGTTTGCCGTGGAATTTATGAACACCAATAGACAAGGCTATTAATGTACTACTCGATTAGATGTTTTTAAATAATGTGAGCTTTATGTGTTACAATTGAACTCAGTTCTAGAAATTACTCAAACGATTGCTTGAAACTGCATTACAATTTATTGCACTCAATGAAAACTGAACTCTTCATGTATACTCAAATAATTTAGGAATAATTTTCAAAGATAATGTTGTAAAATATCCGTGAAATTATATCAGTATGGATCTTTTCCTCTTAACCAAGGGCCTACTCTTTATACTAACTAAAATAAATCATGGTTCCTTGAAAATATATGCTTAGTGAGGAAATTGTTAAAACCAAAAATGTTCTTAATATGAAAAATCATTAATTAAATTTTTGCCCAAACTGATCAGCAAATAAGTGAAAGTCTGAAAAAACTTCCCTAGTTAAAGATAGAAATTACTATTTGTGTTGTCCTTATGGGATTTCAGCTTAGTAGAAATCAGTAGCAAATTATGCGTGTAAGGCTTCTGGAATGTCTAAAAAATTAGTTCGTGAATGCCATCAATTGCCCTGGTTTTATTATTTATCATAGAATACTTCCCTACTAGTTGAATGACTTTAAATTTCATCTTAGTATCCTAAACTGGAAACAATTACAATAGTTACCCTCATTTGGACAAAAGGAATGACCTGTAAACTTATGAGATAGCGATGGGTTCAAAACTGACTCATCATAGAGGAAATTTGTTTTGCTCACTTTGAAAAGCCTTATTTGGTTCAACATCCAACGGTATTTCAGTTATATTTTACCGAAAATATGTGAATGACACAATACTTACTCCTATCTGAAGTCCATGCCAATAGAAATTTTCGTTGCATCAATAATTGGCATGAAAGGGTTAAATTAACAATTTAATTAGAATTTAAACAAAATTTACTCGTTAAAAAATTGAATTTGAAACTGATCACTACGGGTTACAGGAAATTATCATCCACTGATTGTGGTAAGATTCGAGGACATTAGTTACATATACAGTACAAAGGATATATCAAACCAAGCATAGCATGTTTATTTCATGGAGCTTACGGCATAACTAGTTCTCATGAAATAGTTCGCCAAGAAGTGGAATATACTTACAATCGCTTTGCTATGAAGTGTCCGAAATTGTTTACGACAATGGAGAATTTATCGATGAAAAGCTTTCCCCACCTGCAGTCACCCCCAGCATATCCGAACCAACTTTTCGCGTAGAACTTTTCTTTCTACAACAATTGAACACTGATTTGAAGAAACAGGTGTGGTCATTGGTCTGTAGGTTTTTATACTCCAGTAGACGTCAAAGTGTTAAGTAATAACATATTTTAAATTCCAACGTTTGTGCATTTTTTAGGTTTGAGTAATTGGGGGAATGCCTGTGGAGTAGCTGTGTCTATTTAGAAAAGTGTTACTACTGCACACAGTCCTTGGTTGGTAGTACTAAATTCAAACAGTCCATCAGACTCAGTCAACACACGCAAATTTTTCATTGGAGC